>MDJU01000726.1:0-15659 GCA_001721665.1 Trichoderma pleuroti
TGGGCTGGTCTCTCCGTGTCGTCGGTGGCAGCGATATGACCTTTTACGGATTGGGCTTCTGGCAGGTAAGACTACATCACTTCTCACTTGTATCCTCGTGCCTCCCTTTTGATTTCAATGCTAACAAATGCAAGGGACAAACTGGTCAAGAAATCGCGGCTAAGCTCGGCGGTCGCCGTGGACCGACGCTGGCAGAAACGGTTTGCACCGCCATTTGCGGGCTGAGTCAGCGGCCGTGCAGATAGCTGATAAGGCTTCAGGTGCATTTTGCATGTCAATCAACTTTATTCGACCAACAGTTTTTCCATCTTGTAGATACAATGTGACTGGACTGGACAATGGCATTCTTCCGTTGAACCAATCGCTGAATCTTGCATGGATGGCCAAGTTTAGTGCATACGACGTTGATTGTCACAAGATGTGCTCGTGCAACATACGAGGCAACTTGCAACAAAAATAGTGTGGTTTCTTGCCATCACACATACAGACCAGCACTCAAACTTCAACAACGTGAGCAACTAAAAACAATATCATTTTTCATTACATCTATTGTCATGCTAAATTCATCACTAGTATATAAAAAAAAGAAACCTCGGGCATCTATTGGCCTCCCATTCCATCCATCAAAATAAAAAAAACATAGTAGTACTACCCTTTTCCCCATGTACACCACTGGCTCTCACTCATCCTCATCTATCAAAATATCTGTGTCGCACCGTTTATTTTCCACCATTTAAGCAGCCAGTCCAGCGCCCTCGTGATCGGCACTGCCGCCGCTCTCACTTCCAGTCGACTCCTCATCCTGCACATACTTGTCCCAGTTGGCCAGCACCGCTCCAATCTTGGGAGAGTTGGTCAACTTGTACACATCCTCAAAGTACTCCTTGGTGAGCGCAAAAGGCTTGGCCGTCACGTTGGGAATGTACTTGCCCACCAGCTTGGACGGGTCAATCGTCGTCTTGTGGATCTTCTTGAGCAGGAAAGATCGGAAGGGCTTGACACCGGATCGCAAAAAGGTCGAGTGGAAGGGCACGTCGATGCCCCGGAGCGGGATGGTGGCAAAGCCTCGCTCCAGCTCCAGAGGCAGAGGCTTCTTGAGAGTGGCCTCAGCGCATCCGCGGATAATCTCCCGCAGAGCACCCTTGGCCTCCTCAATGTTGCTGCGCATCTCCTCCACGTCAATCTTTTGCATCTTGAGGAAGTTGGTAACCCCTCCAAGAGTATCCAGAGCGCGCAAATCACCAGCGCAGACGTACTGCATGTTGGCAATGTTGTAGTTGACAATCTCCAACAGCCAGCCAGTCTCTTCCGAGATGTTGTTCACGACAAACTGAAGGGCCTGTTCGTTGAATGTCTTGGAGATACGGCTGGGGTTGACGGCACACATGGAGTAGTTGGAGCGGCCAGAGGCATCACGCTCGACCGCCACCTGCATCGTCAGACCACGGTAGAAGACGACCGAGACCAGACTCTCAATGGGCATGACGTCAGCCAGGGCAGCCAGGGCCGAGTATTCACCAAGAGAGTGGCCGGCAAAGGTGCTGTCTCGGGGAACAAGTCCCTTGGACTTCATGTCCTCGAAGCTGGCCTTTTCCATCAGCGTCAAGGCAGGCTGGGTAAACTGCGTTGCCGACAGGAGACCGGTGGGTGACCTGTAAGTGTAGAAAGTCGTCTTCTCGTCAATGTCCTTGAAGATTCTCTCCGACTTGACAGTGCCATCGGCCGCCACAGTCTCAAAGGTCATGGCCATGTAGTTCTGGCGAATAGCCTTGCCGCGAGGACCACCAAAGTGCACAGTGAGCTCCTTGGGGTTGTTCTTGACAATGTTGGTGATGGAGAAGCCTTGAAAATATCCAGTTAGTAAAACAAGTCATTGTATGTAAAAACTCAAGTAGCAATCGAAACTTACCATAGTTGTCGAGCAGGTACTTGTCGGCACGGTCCCAGACATCCTTGGCCACAGGGCTGCTGCCATAGAGATCCATACCCATACCTTGCTCCTGCGAACCCTGTCCGGTAAAGACATAGGCAGTCACAGGCTGCTCCACCTCGGCCTCACCCAGCAGAACCTTCTCCTCCGTCTCGGCGTTGATGGCCTCGAGCTTGATAATCTTGCGGCCCGTCACCATACCCACGTGCTGCAGCTTGACTTGGATGGCGTCGTTGGGGAGAACCATGCCGACCAGGGAAGCGTGGAAGCTACGCACTCGGCCAACGTCGTTCTCGGCAGCCCATGTCTCAACCAGGCTTCGCACCGCGGCACTGCTGTACATGCCGTGGGTGATGGTGCCAGGGAGGTTGGCATACTCCGAGAAGACGCGGGACACGTGGATGGGGTTGTAATCGCCCGACACACGTGCATACGTCTCGTTGGAAGCGGGGGCTCGGAGCTGCAGGGGAGTTCTGCCGCTCAGGGGAATGGCATTCTCAAAGTTGATCGGCTGGTCCAGCAGGGTACCGTGGCGCTCAAGGTAGTCAATCACGGGGTTGCCGTGAGACTCACCGGCCTCGTAGTCCACGCTGGCGACCTGGATGACCTCCTTCGTGGGCAGCTCCAACAGAACCTGGCCGCGAGTTTCAACGCTGCTAAAGACGCTCTTGTTCTTGAAGCGCACCAAGCTTTGCAGGCGGAATGTCAGCGTCTGGCCCAGCAGGTTGATCTCGTTGGGGATCTCGTCGAGGGCAAACCACTGCTTGGATCGCAGCACGGCCACGTCCTTGGTGGTTGCCAGGTGCACCTGGACGGGTGTCTCGTCCTTGCGCTGGAAGGTGTTCTCGTAATCCGTGTAAGAACCACGGTACAGGAACTGAGAGGTGACCTCCATGACCGGCTTGCCGTCTCGGGTAATGGTGCCGCAAACCTCCACCATCTTACCCGACTCTTGGTTGATGACGGCATTGATCTGAGCCGTGGTCGTCACCTCGTCACCCATCTTGAGCGGTTCGGCGCCGGGGATCATGCGGAAGCCGTTGGACAGATGCACCAGCTTCAGAAGATCACCGTCAATGGTGCGAGGGAAAATGGGCTTCGTGATGGCCTTCCAGCCAAGCACGATGGCAAAGTCCATGGGAGCATACATGATCTTGCCGGGTCGGTTGACGAAAGCCTCGCCGGTGTTGCCAACGGCATGAACAAAGTCGTTGATGGCTTCGGCCGTGATGGTGGTGCTGCCTCCGTCAAACTTGCTCGTGACCATGGCATCGAGGTCCAAGGCATCATTGCCAAACCAAGCCTTCCAGTAAAACTCCTTGATGCGGTCGTTGCGACCCTCCATGACTTCACGGATGGGTGCGTATCCAGCATCGGGGTGGTACGTGAACTTCAGAGGCAGCGCAACTGGAGTGCCCAGGGCGGTGGTTTCTTTGATCATGTTGATGAGGATCTCGTTTTCGCCGTTCAGCTTGACCTCGATAACATCCACGTACTGGTTGTGTCTTGGCTGCTCCCTGACGACCATAGTGGTCTTGGAAGGGTCGTTGGGGTACTCGATCTCAACGAACAGGCCATGGACAGGGGCAAAGATGCGTCGAATGGGGTTCGTCTGGAACTTTTGGCCCTGCGCAACAACGTCCGACATGAGAAGAGCATGTCTCCAGTTGCGCTTGGGTCCCGCAAGCAGGGACAGCCAAGAATCAAGCGAGGGCATGACGCTGGCGGGAGATGAAGCAAGGCGGTATGTGTTCTTGTGAGTGTCGTAGCTGACGGTGAGGCCCTCGACATCAAGAGGAATCTCCGTCTCGACAAGCTTGCCACCAAAGTACTCAATGGCAGGAATACTGGTCTCATCATCGTTGTAAAAGTCCTTGGTCAAAGACGCAATGTGGGAGTTGTGAATGTTGTCAAGAATGTCCTGGATGGGCTCATCAATGACAGTGGAGAACTTGGCGGCGGTAGGGCCCTGGAGAATACAGGTTCGGCCAACATCCTGGCCAATGACCGCGTCAAGGTCTTCAGACTGCCACAGGGAATCCTTCTTGAAGTAGAATTCAAAGTTCTCGTCAAGGGCGGGAATGAAAGTGACAGGCTTCTGGCCCGGTCGCAGGCAGAGGATGAGGAAGTACTGAACGTCCTGTGCGTTGATGATTTGGTGCTCAGCCTCGGGGTAGCTAGCAAGGATTCGGTCAACAGCGCTGTAAGGCTCCTCAAGGTCGGCGTAGCTCTGGAGAAGAGAAGGCTGGCCAGACTTTGTGGTGAATCGCTCCTCGACTCGGTGGATAAAGTCACCAGTCAGACGAGTGTAGGATCCATCGATCCATCGAGACTGGTGCTTGACGTAAAGGAGCTCAACCAGGCGTCGAACAACCTCTGCGTAGGTCATGTCCTCAAGGTCCACAGCCTTGCCATCCTTGTTGCAGCCGAACCAAACCTTTTGGAAGTCGTCGTTCAGCTTCTTGATGATGTAGTCTCGGTTCTTCTTCAGCTCAGCAACTCGCTTCTCCTTGGGGATGTTGAAGATCTTCTGGTCCATCTCCGCCCAGAACTTGACACCGCGAGTGGCCAGCTTGTGAATTGGCTCGCCCATTTCGGAGCGCACGGTGATGACACCGCCAGCGGGGCCCTTGTAGGTCTTCTCCCACTCCCCATCGTCAAGACCGGGAGCGTCGATAATGGCCTGCTTGGCGTTCTTGCTGGTGTGGGCCTCCTTGGCTACCATCATGCGGCTACCAAACAAGCAGCCGTCAAAGGGCATGGGAGGGTATCCGTACTTCTTGGCCCACTCACCAGTGATGTATGGGTAGGTGTCATCGGCACCGCCAAAGCCACTGCCTGCAACCAGGATGATGTTCTCCTGTCGGCGGATGCGGCCATACATCTGGAGAACAGGTTGGTGGAAATCCTCGAAAGAGTGGTGACCACCGCCACGGCCACCAGTCCACTGCATAATGACAGGGAAGGTTGGGTTGGCCTTGGCAATGTTGATAACGGCCTGAATAGCCTCGACTGAACCGGGCTTGAATGCAATGTGCTTCAGGCCCAGAGTCTCAATGTATTCCTGGGCAACCTCGATCGAGGGCACACCGGCACCAATGGTCAATCCTTCAATCGGCACGCCTTCAGCGCGAAGTCTGCCAAGGAGGGGGATCTGCCAGCCCATTGCGCGAGGGTTGACGTAAATGAGGTTGACAGTAATACCACGGCCCGCAGGGATGGCCTTTTCGATCTTCTCGAGCGCGGCTGTCATCACCTTGGCATTGAAGTAGCCACCGCCAGCAAGCTCGATGTGGTATCCGGCGTTCATGGTAGCCGCGACAAAGTCCCACGGGACGGTTGCAGGAGTCATACCAGCAACCATGACGGGAGGCAGGCCAAGCAGACGGCTCATCTTGGTATCAACATACTTTCGACCACCCGAAGTCTTGATCAAGCGTGGGCCGTATTCCTTAACCCAGTCGATGGCAAACTTGACGGCATTCTCCTCGTCTCTATCGAAGAGCTCGGGCTTGTATCCGAGTTCGCCCAGGGTGCCCTCGATGGTTCCGGCAAGGATGACTCGGATGCCAGTACCCTCCTTGTTTCGGCTCGTCAGGGCTCCAAGGCCGGAAACACCTCCGGGACCAAAGTCCAGGATGTGAGTAGCCTGGGGGAAGACGGTCGCCTTCTCCCAGTTGACAGGATCCCGTGTGATTAATCGAACCAGGGCTGGCACGATGTTGCCGCTGACTTCGGTACGGATATCCTTACCGGTATTGGTGTCATAGACTGGGATGCCCAAGACACTGGAGTCGATGCTAACATCCTTCAGATCTTCATCAATGATGATGGTGGCATCCTCCAGATACTTGCTGTGGAAAGGAGCTGTGATGGGAAGGAATCTGTTGGCAAATCGAACCTTTCGCTCGGTGTGAGGGACTCGGGTCTGGTCGAGACCAGTCGGGGCCTTGACCTTGCGAAGCTGAGAGTTCAGACCATACAACGAGGTGGGAGGACCCGTAACAACCAGGTTGCGAGGGCTGTTGATGAGGGAGACACCGATGTGACGGTGGGCCGGAAGGTATTGGTTTGTGGCGTCAATGTGCTTCTGAACCTCCTCCTGAGACAGGTCACGGATGCTCAGCATGGGAGTAGGAGTGCCTTCACCGTGCTCCTGAGACTCTCGGAGCATGGTTGGCGTCATGGATGTGGTGGGGAAAGCCTGCTGGCTTCGGGTTCCGATCCAGAACAGAACGGTCAGGGTGGAACTGGTGATCTCGCGCCAAGAATCCCAAGAGTCCGCCGCCGCGGTAGCAGCAGCCATGACGATACCCTGGGAGTGACCAGTGGTTCCGCCGATGCGTTCTCTCAGAAGACCAGGGTGAATTCCCAAGACCTTGCAGGTAACCTCGTAGTGCGCCATCTGAACCAGCCCAATCAAGGGAAAGCTGACGGGCGCGGTGATGAGGTAGTCAACGTCCGGGGTAGCCTCTGGTCTGTGAAGCCATGTCAGGATATCAAGCCCCTTGGGGAACATCTTCTCCGCGCCGGGGTGCTTGGAGAGAGTCTGCAGAAGCTCGGCAGCATTTGCAATGAGCTCTCCGACGAAGCTTGAATATGTCTTGGAGATTTGGCGAAGCTCGTCAAAGTACTCCTCAATGTTGCCCTGGCCGCCAAAGATGGTATAGATCTTGGCCGAGTGGTCGTCAGCAGCCCTCAACAGAGCAGACTCGTGAGGCTTGATGGTGCGGTTTGAGACGGCACGAGCAACGTAGTAGCATCGAATGACCTCGAGCTTTTTTGACTCGATCCCAGGCAAGGTGGCGGCCAGAGCGTGGACCTCGTTGCCCTGGAGGTAAGCTCGCTCGAATTCGTTGAGCAGCAGCTTGAGGACCTCCTCGTAGGATCCCTGCGCATCATCCTCGCCCTCCTCCACCTCGGAGGCAACAAAGCCCAGATATCTGGCAACTAGCTCGGGTGTCGATGAAGGCTCGTCATCTTGAGCGAGCTCGTCGGTTGCCGGGGGTAGGCTGGCAACAAACCGATCTTTCAGTTCGGAGGCGTGGAAGTGGAGGTTGGTTGGAACGAGAAAGGAGGTTTCGAGAGAGCCGTGAGAGAGAGTCAAGGGTCGCAAAGAGGCACTGGATCGAGGAGTAGAGATGCCCGTCTGAGGGCCAGTCGCAGTACCGTACATGATGGCGGTGTGAAGAGGGTATAATGAGGGTTTGAGTCTGCGGGGTAGAACACGATCAGCGGACTGGGCTTTTTTTATTTATTGTATTTCGTGGGCATCAATGAGTGAGAAACCTGAAGCAATTGACAATTATTAGGGCAACAGACTGGATGTCACTCTCGTTTGTGCCTTGTCTACAATTGCAAGTGACGTCGAGAGAGGGTGTGCAAAGCCCAACCCAAAAGAAGGAAAATTTGTTGCCTGAAGAATCAAAGTCTTACAGAGGGTTGGCAAAGGGGAGGGCGGGCAAGCTTGAAGATGCGGGAGCAATGAAGCAGAACCACACCAAGCAAACACGATGAAGATAAATGAAGAAGAAGAAGAGCAGTGCCACCACTATGAGGAAAAGATGGGAAACCCGGACGAGAGGAGGGGGGGAGGGTTGAAGCCGAGATTTACAGTCTAGATGCCGCTCAACGTCCATGTCGCGGCGGCGCTAATGGAAAATTCACAAAGCGACTACTTTAGCACCCATGGAAGTACGCACAGGATAACAAGTACCCGGCATGTACATGGGCCAGGTCAGGCTCGCCCATTCGCAGTGACCTCACAGAGGGAGCTTGCAACAGAACTCGCCAACTTTTTTAGTTCTGTTGGGGATAAGTCGAGAATTTCCCCTTGCCCCAGCCGGGCTGGACCCCACCATGGCAAGCCGAATGTACCGGTACAAGGGTCCGATTTTGGGGAGGGATGTCGCAGCAAGGAGTGTTGAGTGTGTGCAGCCACGCAAAGCATGTACATACACTTGTCTAGGATACAAACACAATGTCTTGTTTGGTGGTGAGTGTGAGTGACGGGTACGAGTACACATACACAGGTAGAAATCGAGATCGAGAACAGCAGCCGTTGGTCGATGAGATGGATTGCCATGCAGACTTGATTGGCATCATGACAAGGCACGGAGAAATGAGGATGAGGATCAATACGCCTCGTCGTGATGGCGAAAAAGCCACCACATGGAGTCGGGTGTTTCTTTTTCCCATCAAGCTGAGAATCGATTTTCCCATATCCGTTACGTGCCTGTTGAAATCCAAGCCAAGTGTCCTCTTCGTCCTAGATCCGGATCCAAGCTTTGCCAAGTGACGATGGACTCAAGGTGGGATGCGAAGCGTATTTCCTATACAGGCAATGCTGCCAACTGCTCTCAATTGCCGATGAGACGGCATCCGGTGGGAGGATCAGTAAACAAACAACTCGATTGTGATGTGAAATCATCATTCTTTGGGGCTTCAACACTTTGATTCTTTCTCTCCGTAGCAGTCACCATGGCCAGTTGAGTAATCCTCAACCCCCAGGGGTCGTTGTTCAACGATGCTACCGAGCGACATGCGCGAAGCTTCATGCTTCAGCTAGCATCAAGAAAGGTTGACTTCGGACATCCGAGGAAAATGGAATTCTGGCAGAGGCCGGCGGCCCGCTAGCGGCCATGATAATCATCAGCTTAAGCAAGACAAAACAAGCATAGGGCAGATGCAACGGCCAGGCAACTGAATATCGCCCCGAGGCTACCAGCTATGCGTCGTAATGCTTGCTTGGGTGAGGTTATCTTGGCCAGAGACAGAAAAGCTAAATTTAGGGGTCCCTGGCGAACCCCAAAGGCCCAGCAGGCACAAACTAGCACGAATCAGGCCACCATTGACATCCAGAGATACACATTATAGAGTAAAGAAAAGATTCCAAATGAATCATTTCCCTGTTGTCTCAAACGGCTCAATGATAAGCATTGCTCCGGAGGGTGGATGGAGGTTCCATCGCCAGTTCTCTTTTTCGAGACGGACCAGGTACAGGTACTTGGCGTTGCGCCCAGAATCGCCCCCCTTCCCATCGAAAACACGACCAACCCCGAGTGGCGGGGTGCAACAAACTTTTTTTTGCGGTGGAAAGGCTGCGATTGTGCTTATCTTAGCACACAAGCCATTGGATGGATCCAGGGGACTGCGTATCGATACGACGCAAGACTCAACGTTGGAGCTCTTATCAGGTCGAGGTCGAGAGCGGAATTCCAGCACCGCCATTTTTTGCGCCCATTTCGCAATACTCTTGGGCAATTGCTGCGAGACATGTTCTGCCCCTCATCAATTGGGCTGCGACAAGAACCTTGTACTGGTACGGCATCAAGTGCGGCCTGGCTACCATCAGACGGGCCCCGCTGAGGGCCATGCAGAGAAAATTATTCTTTTGGCTGCTGCAAGAGTGGCTTCATTTCTAGGGACCAGCGCCACGGCACCCAGAGCCGGCTCCAGCGGTTCTTACCCCGAGCGGCTTAGCGCGCGAATATGGTTGAGCAGCCCAATGCACCTGCAGCAACCGCGTGGAGGGTGAGTGCCCATGTCACTGCCTTGTACCCCGGTACTTGCAGCCTGTCCTCCCCCCAATATTTTGGCCAGCGTCGTCCACAGGCGGTGGGTCGGGATTCAACAATCAAGACACTGGCTTCCTTCCATCCGTCCAACCATCGAGGGGGGGAATTGGAACCAGAACCAGACGGCTTTTGTGATCAAGCTTTTCCGGCCGCTTCTCATCATAATCCCAAACCATCCCGCTCTGCCGCCGTCCTCCATCTCCTGTGTCTGCCAAAAGCCCTTCTCTCCTTCACGGTACGGTACGGAGAGTCGGACCAAAACACCATCAGCACTTGGTCGAGCAGCCCAAGCAGCACAGAATATTAAACCAATCCCCCCAGGCAGGCGTTTCGTTGCGGTTGAGAAGCGCGATCCACACTGCCGGCGGTCAGATAGACGACTCCGACTACCCGTCTATCCTCTCAATTGATACCCTCCTCTAACATCCATCACCTTTTACCACCTCACGACGCACCACCGCCCACCATGCGTCCCGAAGTCGAGCAAGAGCTCGCCCACACGCTCCTCGTCGAGCTTCTGGCATACCAGTTCGCCTCTCCCGTGAGGTGGATTGAGACCCAGGATGTCTTCCTGGCAGAGAGAACAGCCGAGCGCATCGTCGAAGTCGGCCCCGCAGATACCCTCGGAGTCATGGCAAAGCGCACACTGGCATCCAAGTATGAGGCCTACGACGCCGCCAAGTCGGTTCAGCGACAGATTCTCTGCTACAACAAGGACGCCAAGGAGATCTACTATGATGTAGACCCCGTTGAGGAAGAGCCCGAGCCTGCTGCCAGCTCATCCGCTGCCCCCTCCAGTCCAGCCCGCTGCCTGCCAGCGCTCCTGCGGCTGCTGCGCCAGTTGCTGCCGCTCCCGCTGCCGGTGCTGGACCTGCAGCTCAGGTTCCCGATGTGCCTGTGCAGGCTGTCGAGATTGTGCACACCTTGGTTGCACAGAAGCTCAAGAAGTCTCTGACTGATGTGCCTCTCAGCAAGGCCATCAAGGATCTGGTTGGAGGTGAGTTGACTACCCCTCTCTTCGTCTAACCCCTCCAAAAAAAAATTGGAAAAAAATTTGTTTCGGCCAATTCTAACTGCGTGTAGGCAAATCCACCCTTCAAAATGAGATTCTCGGTGATCTTGGAAAGGAATTCGGCTCAACGCCTGAGAAGCCCGAAGATACACCTCTCGACGAGCTTGCCGCCTCTATGCAGGCTACCTTCGATGGCAACCTTGGCAAGCACACACAATCCCTCATCGCCAGGTTCATCTCCTCCAAGATGCCTGGTGGTTTCAACATCACAGTGGCCAGGAAGTATCTGGAAACAAGATGGGGTCTCGGCCCTGGTAGGCAAGACGGAGCATTGCTGCTGGCCTTGACCATGGAGCCTGCTGCTCGTCTAGGAAACGACGGTGAGGCCAAGGGATTCCTCGACGGAATCGTCCAGAAATACGCCGCAAGTGCCGGTATCAGCTTGACATCTGCGGCCGCTTCTGGTGGCTCTGAAGGAGGAGCGGGAGGTATGATGATGGATCCCGCCGCCATTGACGCCTCTCACCAAGGACCAGCGCGCCCTGTTCAAGCAGCAGTTGGAGCTCTTTGCCAGATACCTCAAGATGGACCTCCGGGCCGGCGACAAGGCGCACATTGACTCCCAGAAATCAGAAAAGGTCCTCCAAGCTCAGCTGGATCTGTGGACCGCCGAGCACGGCGACTTCTACGCTGCTGGTATCGAGCCTGTCTTTAGCCCGCTCAAGGCTAGATCCTACGACTCCTCCTGGAACTGGGCTCGTCAGGATGCGCTCACCATGTTCTATGACATTATCTTTGGCAGACTCCAGACCGTCGACCGTGAAATTGTCAGCCAGTGCATTCGCATCATGAACAAGTCAAATCCCAAGCTCCTCGAGTTTATGCAGTACCACATCGACAACTGCCCTACTGAGCGCGGTGAGACCTACCAGCTGGCCAAGGAACTTGGTCAGCAGCTCATTGAGAACTGCAAGGACGTTCTGAACCTTTCGCCCGTCTACAAGGACGTTGCTGTTCCCACTGGTCCTCGCACCACTGTGGACGCTCGTGGCAACCTCAACTACGAAGAAGTTCCCCGCGCCAGCTGCAGGAAGCTCGAACACTATGTTCAGCAGATGGCTGAGGGTGGAAAAATTTCCGAGTATGGCAACCGCACCAAGGTGCAAAACGACCTGCAGCGTATCTACAAGTTGATCAAGCAGCAGCACAAGATTTCCAAGACTTCTCAGCTCGAGATCAAGAGCCTGTACGGCGATGTTCTGCGCTCTCTGGCCATGAACGAGAGCCAGATCCTCCCCAAGGAGAATGGCAAGGGCCGAAAGCCCGGTCTCAAGGGCACAAACCCCAACAAGGGCCGAGTCGAGACCATCCCCTTCCTCCACCTCAAGAGAAAGACCTTGCACGGCTGGGACTACAGCAAGAAGCTCACTGCTGTCTACCTCAACTGCCTTGAGGAAGCGGCCAAGGATGGCGTCACCTTCCAGGACAAGTATGTCCTGATGACCGGTGCCGGTGCCGGTTCCATTGGTGCCGAGGTCCTGCAGGGCCTCATCAGCGGTGGTGCCAAGGTTGTGGTTACCACTAGCCGATTCTCTCGAAAGGTGACCGAGTACTACCAGTCCATGTACAGCCGCTTTGGCTCTCGTGGATCGCAAATCGTCGTCGTTCCCTTCAACCAGGGAAGCAAGCAGGATGTGGAGGCCCTTGTCGAGTACATCTACGACGCCAAGAACGGTCTCGGCTGGGATCTCGACTTCATCGTTCCCTTCGCTGCCATCCCTGAGAACGGCCGACAGATTGATAGCATCGATTCCAAGTCGGAGCTGGCTCACCGCATTATGCTCACCAACTTGATTCGCATGCTTGGCTGCGTCAAGGCCCAAAAGGCTGAGCGTGGCTTTGAGACCCGTCCCGCCCAAGTCGTCCTCCCTCTGTCCCCCAACCACGGTACCTTTGGTAACGATGGTCTCTACTCCGAGTCCAAGCTGGCTCTTGAGACCCTCTTCAACCGATGGCACTCCGAGGACTGGGGCCACTACCTCACCATTTGCGGTGCTGTTATCGGATGGACTCGTGGTACTGGTCTCATGTCTGGCAACAACGTTGTTGCTGAGGGTGTGGAGGCGTTCGGCGTGCGAACCTTTTCCCAGCAAGAGATGGCCTTTAACCTGTTGGGCCTGATGTCAGCTACTATTGTTGATCTCTGCCAGTCAGAGCCCGTCTTTGCCGACTTGAACGGTGGCCTGCAATTCATCCCCAACCTGAACGAGTCCATGACCAAGCTCCGCAAGGATATCATGGAGACTAGCGAAATCCGCAGAGCCGTTAGCAAGGAGAGCGCCATCGAGAACACCATTGTTAACGGAGCCGACTCCGAGGTTCTTTACAAGAAGAAGACCATCGAGCCCCGTGCCAACATCAAGTGTGACTTCCCTCGCCTGCCTGACTGGAAGACGGAGGTGGCCCCTCTCAACGACCAGCTCAAGGGCATGGTTGACTTGGAGAAGGTCGTTGTCGTGACCGGTTTCGCGGAAGTTGGTCCCTGGGGCAACTCCCGAACTCGATGGGAAATGGAGGCCTACGGCGAGTTTTCGCTCGAAGGTTGCATCGAAATGGCCTGGATCATGGGCCTCATCAAAAACCACAACGGCCCCCTCAAGGGCAAGCCCTACGCCGGCTGGGTTGACGCCAAGACTGGCGAGCCCGTCGATGACAAGGATGTCAAACAAAAGTACGAGAAACACATTCTGGAGCACTCCGGTATTCGTTTGATCGAGCCCGAGCTGTTCGACGGATATGACCCCAACAAGAAGCAGCTGCTCCACGAAGTCGTCATTCAAGAGGACCTGGAGCCCTTCGAGGCTTCCAAGGAGACTGCAGAGGAATTCCGACGCGAGCACGGCGACAAGGTGGAGATTTTCGAGATCCCCGAGAGTGGAGAGTACATTGTCCGGGTGAAGAAGGGCGCCTCGCTCTGGATCCCCAAGGCTCTGCGCTTTGACAGACTCGTCGCCGGTCAGATCCCGACTGGCTGGGATCCCAAGCGATATGGTGTCCCCGAGGACATCATCAGCCAGGTGGACCCCGTCACCCTGTTCCTTCTCGTGTCGACTGCCGAGGCTCTCCTATCGTCTGGTATCACCGACCCATATGAGTTCTACAAGTACGTCCACGTCTCTGAGGTTGGTAACATTGTCGGCTCTGGTATGGGTGGTTCTGCGGCCCTTCGTGGCATGCACAAGGCCCGATTCCTCGACAAGCCTCTTCAGAACGACATCCTGCAGGAATCCTTCATCAACACCATGGCTGCATGGGTCAACATGTTGCTGCTCTCTTCGTCTGGACCCATCAAGACGCCTGTCGGCGCTTGTGCTACAGCTATTGAGTCTGTCGACATTGGTGTGGAGACTATTCTCGAAGGCAAGGCACGCATCTGTCTCGTCGGTGGTTTCGACGACTTTGGTGAGGAAGGCTCTTATGAGTTCGCCAACATGAAGGCCACCAGCAACAGCGTGGATGAGTTTGCCCATGGCCGTACCCCGGGCGAGATGTCACGACCCACTACCACTACCCGAAACGGCTTCATGGAGTCTCAGGGATGTGGTGTCCAGGTCATCATGACCGCCCAGCTCGCTCTGGACATGGGTGTCCCGATTCACGGTATCCTTGCCTTTACCACCACCGCTTCCGACAAGATTGGACGATCCGTCCCTGCGCCTGGCAAGGGTGTCCTCACCTCTGCACGAGAGCATCCTGGCAAGTTCCCATCGCCGCTGCTTGACATCAACTACCGCCGCCGACAGATTGAGCGTCGCAAGAAGCTGATCAAGCAGTGGGAGGAGTCTGAGTTGGAGTTCCTGCACGACGAGGTTGACGCCATGAAGGCCCAGGGCGGCAAATTCGACGAGAAGGAGTACGCTCAGGACCGCATGGTACACATCCAGAAGGAGGCCGCAAGACAAGAAAAGGAGCTCCTCCGAAGCATGGGCAACAACTTCTGGAAGAGCGACCCAAGCATCGCTCCGCTCCGAGGTGCCCTTGCAACCTGGGGTCTTACCATTGATGACCTCAGGGTGGCCTCGTTCCACGGCACATCCACTGGCGCCAACGACAAGAACGAGTCCGCGGCCATCTGCCAGCAGCTGCGTCACCTTGGCCGAAGCGAGGGCAATGCCATTCTGGGTGTCTTCCAGAAGTTCCTTACTGGCCACCCCAAGGGTGCTGCCGGTGCTTGGATGATGAACGGCGGCCTGCAAATCCTCAACTCTGGATTGGTCCCTGGCAACAGAAATGCCGACAACATTGACCCCATCATGGAGCAATACGACCTGATTGTCTACCCCAGCCGTAGCATCCAGACTGACGGAGTCAAGGCCTTCTCCCTGACCTCGTTTGGTTTCGGACAGAAGGGAGCCCAGGCAGTTGGCGTTCACCCCAAGTACCTGTTCGCTACCCTCGACGAGAAGACTTACGATGCGTACCGCGTCAAGGTTGAGGCCCGACAGAAGAAGGCCTACCGTTACTTCCACAACGGAATGATCAGCAACACCCTGTTTGTCTCCAAGGCCAACGCGCCTTACAGCGATGACCAGCTCAGCGCTGTGCTGCTGAACCCCGATGCTCGTGTGAGCGAGGATAAGAAGACGGCGGAGCTCAAGTATGCCGCCAACTTCATGAAGCAGTCTGAGAAGATTACTCCCGCGGCCACCGTCAAGGAGACGCAGCAGGTCATTGAAGCGCTTGCGCACAAGGTGACGAGCAAGAACAGCAACGTTGGTGTGGATGTCGAGGATATTCCATCCTTCAACATTGACAATGACACGTTCATTGAGCGCAACTTCACCACCCAAGAAGTGGCCTACTGCAAGACTGCCCCTAGCCCGCAGAGCTCATTTGCTGGCCGATGGAGTGCCAAGGAAGCCGTGTTCAAGGCTCTTGGTGTTGCCAGCAAGGGAGCTGGCGCTGCCTTGAAGGACATTGAGATTCTCAAGGACGATACTGGCGCGCCTGTTGTTACTGTAAGTTGTTGTTCTACCTAACTTGTATTCATAAAGGAGCATTCCGCTAACTATTCTCCAACAGCTTCACGGTGAAGCCGCTGCTGCTGCCAAGCAAGCTGGTGTCAAGGAGGTCTCGGTCT
>MDJU01000727.1:0-15629 GCA_001721665.1 Trichoderma pleuroti
AACAAGACCACGTGGAGGTGATTAAGACGGAAACTGGCTCCTACCGACCTATTGCCTAGATGAGGATTTGTGTATCTAGTTAACTTGATACTTATGGTCGTTAATAATAAAACAAACAAACAAACAATGAGGTCCAGTTTGTGACATTCGGCCAGATCTGAGCCCAGTGTGGGACTTCCGCTTTGAATTGTTTCCGCATGATGCTCTCAGCTGGACTAAAGAGCAACGCAGATATATAAACTTGCAAAGGAGCGTCCCCTATAGCTTTACCAAACATTTGGATGAATCTGCGAGCATCCCATATTTGGTTCTTTAATCCAGGCCAGTTTTTGTCTGTCTAGTAATATTGTTAGCTCAGACTCTATTTCAGCATCAAGTATATGAACTCACAAAATGCCTCTCCAGCTTCTGCATTCCCATTTGCCCATGGTACAGACTTCGAAGAAGACTCAAAGCCTCCAGCCAATATATATACTTTTCTTTCAGAAAATTGTATACGAGTTTTTGACTGTCGTTATCGTCAGAATGGGAAATTGATTCCACAAAGTGGTCAATCCAATGTACACAACAGTATCCGACTGGGGCAAGTGGGTCAGGATTTGGAACATCTTGACTAGTGAGATCATCTATTAGAAATCCAGGTTTGATCAGACCATAAATATCTCTTCTTAAAGTGTTCATCATTGCGGAGAGGGAGATTTTAAATATGTGCCTGTTAATGTACTCTGTGCCGCCAGAGAACAGTTTGTCGGAAGCTTTGTTGATAATGAAGTCTTTGGCGGATTGGTGAATAAAATAGACGATGCCTTTCCTTTTAGTTAAAAAGCTGCCGGAATAGCTTAATACTTCGTCCCAACGTTTCTCTAAAGACTCCGTTGTATCGTTGTCGTTTGAAGGGGAAAAGGTCAAAGTTTCAAGCTCTTGTATACTCAGTGGCCGGCGCGCGACAGTGCTGATGGCTAGAATTCGACTACCCCAGTGGAATTCACTATCAAGAACTTTTTCCATCATGCGTTTGTAAATATTATCAAGCCCGGGGGGATACGCCACCGATTTCAAGCGAGGATCAAATGATGGAGCTTTTTTAAGCATCTCGCAGACTAACGCTACCCAGAGAAAGGTACCATCTGCGTTGTTGATGAGGTATTCCTGTATGGAGTCTCTCGTATCCTGCTGATATTGTTTTTCTTTCGATAGAAGATCTACCTGATAGTAGATATATGTTCTTATAGCAGCCGATACCGATTCTGAGTTGAGTTCAAGGCTTATGACTGACTTATTCTCAGTGTTCAATAACACATCTTGGACATTTGTCTCGTTACGACTTGAAACAAGCCACTTAATCCCAGAAGATGAGGAACTTTGCCGTACTAACTCAAGAAACTGAGTTAAGTCGGTTAGACACTCATCTAGAGCATCAACAATGAAAATCATGTCTTTTATAGAGGGGTCTTTGAGTATCTCAAAAAAATATGCGCGATAGGATAATCCATGAATTTGAGTCCTCAAATATAGATTTCCCAGATTTTTCATACTCATGCCTGACGTATGGTATTAAATGCGGCTGCTTAGAAATAAGCATGTGTAATAGTCCGCGTAAGGCTGATGACGCATTATTGAGACGGGAATCTGTTGCCTGATAGAAAAAGTAGCACAGGTTGTTGGAAGGCGCCAAGTCTTGTAGGTGATCGATAATCCCGCATAGTAGCATAGTCTTGCCTTTGCCGGGATCGCCTCTTATCCATAATAAACACGTTTGAGGATCCTCACACCACTGTTTATATGCGTCATTCTGCAATATCCAGACGTAGGCATCCATCAGTAAACCACCCTTGGTCTGCTCGATACGTATCTTATCATTTAGGGGACTGGTGATATACAAGTCTCTGAGACAAGTTATGTCCGCCTGATTCTTGAATGCTATTTCGGTCTGATTCTTGGACTCCACGGAAGGCAACCTATCCGTCTGAGGATAGTAGTCGATTAAACCTCTTGCAGCGGATGCAGCTGTTGCGGCGGCAAAATTTTCCCAAGCCTCCAGATCACTCATAATATGGCCGTCGCCGTATGTAGACACACTTTTAACAATAATACAAGACAGTTCGTCCCAGACTCCAGCCCCTTCGGTCTCAAAAGCTATAATGTTGTGCTTCTGAGCGATGTAGTCGCGATCGATGGCTGAATTGAAGTTTGTGTCTCCAGATCCAAATCTTCCAATAAAAATAGATGGCTGCTGCGCAGTTTTCACATCGCCATCATCTTCCAACTTCTTCTTATACTCTAGGCGCAATCGAGGGAGCAGATGATCTTTATCGCAGCCGGTTTGCTCGCAGAGTGTTCTTCTAGATCGACCACATACAGGATCTCCGGCTTCATTATGGTCGTCGCATATACATTGCGGTGAGCGGTAATGTTTGTGACAATAAGTCGACTCGAAAAGAATGTCGTTTGCGGAACCCGGATATTGGTAAGTGGCCCTGCGTCTCTGCTGACGCTGTTCTTTGGATACCCTATGCTGTATCGTTCTTACATAGGACGATGCTTTCTCCTCTAGACGCTGCGATCCCATTTCTGTTTTGAAAATGGCGACTAAATTCCGCACATTCTTATCCGGCCGGCCAAGACGGTCTTCAAGGGTATTGCTTTCACGGAATCCATTCGGATAACGGCGCCCTAGGTCATATTGGACGACAGTGTCGCTAATAACCACGTCTCCAAGCAGTAATTCTTTGCCCATAGCATTCGGGACACCGTCGCAAGTTCCAGTTAATAATAGAAGTTTGATGCAAGGATAGCTCGATCGAAGGCTAGCTGCTGTGCTTGCGGCCGCTACTTTGCCCGAGTTGCATAGAAGCACAACAACAATATTAAAACCTCCCATATAACCTGTCGTATATGTATTAGGATCTCCTTCAGCTCGACCGAAGGAATCACCATCCTCATCCCAGAACCCGTCTACTAAGAGGCAGACGGCATCGTATTCGAGGGCCTTGGCACAAACGATTGCAATTTCGAAGTCATCGCGACTCGTCGGGGGCAATGCTTTGCGGGTTGTCGTACTGATGGCTGCCATTATAGGCGCAAGTATGTAAAGCGGATGAAGGGAAGTTTGGGAACTAATCTTTTTCTTTCTTTTGTGTTAGCTATATACCTAGACAAGAAGTTATACTGCAATCGACTACTCTGTTCTAGCACTCGAGTTTAACACACTTAGCAAGATGTAAAATAATGCTGCAAAATGACGCGCTTAACGTGAGAAACTCGGATCGAAATCCGATGGAGCTTTCTAGTTGAATGAAGGAGGGGAGATTTTGGGATTCAAGATTGCCTTGCCCAGGCATCCATGCGGCTGAACTTTTAGGCACCAAGGAGCCAACATTATTAGGCAGCTAGGGTTACGCAGAAGGCTGTATTGTTTCTACCTGGACAGTACGTGTATCAAAACATCCAATAGTAATTTTTATATTGATCCAAAGAGAAGGGTGTATCATAACTTCACTACTCTACAAAGATAATATTCTGCAAGAAAAGCTGCTGCCGAAATTAAACACTTAGCGCCATGAGTTGACCTCAATATCCAGGCTTCGATCATGATTCCGAAGAGCCTGGAGAGTTTGAATGCACCAGTTCGTCTTCTCGATACTCCCTCTGTCTTTCCAATAGGTATAGAGGTTGAAAACAAAGATTAATGCCTCCTGAGCGGTAAATGTACTGGCAGTCATCCCTGGGCCAAGGGAAATCCCAATATTATCCGCATACTGATCCAAAACTTCGTCATTCTTCACAAGGTTCGCCATGGCCGTCGATAATTGCGGTTTGTCGGGAAGCTTTGAAGACAACGTCAAAGATATATCGTACAGATGCTTTATCAGTCTGTTTAACCGCACAGTAACAGACCAGTAGAAGAGCCAGTTACATTTAGACGAACAGTCTGTAAACTGTATTTGCTTCCCGGGGAGGTAAGATGCATCGCTCTCAGCAGTTAAAGTAACAACTAGTGTCGGATGTGGTGCAGCGGAAGCCATTTGCTGAAAACACTGGTTTAATTCATCATCCACAATGGCGGCGTCAGCGAGCAAACGTTCGGCAGCCAGCCAAGTTTGACGGATCTGAGCTTCAGCAGTGTGCTCTGAAGGGTAGAGCCTATTCGCGTCATATTCCAAGTTTGGTAACGCGACAGCTGCTTCAATCATCCTCTGCATTAAATAATCTGGATCTTCTCGCTGTGCAAGATAAAGAGTGTTGTACGGCGCCTGGGACATGGAGTAAGGTTGTTGATGTGTTACAGCATCGTAAAACTTGCGGACCAGTCAGCAAAAAATTCCCAAATTATAGTACAGAGTGTTTGGACGTACACCAAGGAATCTAAGTGCCTTAAAAATGGTTGCCGTGAAGACGCTGTTTGATAGTCCCCCGCTAAACCGTTTCACGAGCTGTAGGCCACCTCTGATATGTGATATATAGCCGCTAGGTCCGCCTTCACTTGTCAGAAGCTCAATGCAAGAAAACACCAAGACACTTGCTAATACTGTATCGATTTCATCTGAACGCGGATTCTGCTTAAGCCATACATCACTGTTCCGTAGATTGTGCAGTGCATTAACGTATAGTTCGGCCGAGATATGCTTAAGTGTAGCATTCCCGTCTTTTCTGCCAATGAAGCCCATATACAGCGCCAACAGCCCTTGATTGACTAGTTCGCCTCGGTTGTGGAATAGCGTTGGAAGGGAGCATATCCATCCTCCAGGGAAGGTTCTCCAACTGCACGGGTCCGCGTCAGGGGGGAAGAGTAACCTGAGGAATGGTCCGACGAGGGCGTCACAGTCCACAGATGTCTGCCTAATGCCGCTTTTCGGTCGAGGTATAGACATTATTGCCAGCTGATACCCCCCGTATATGTTTGATGGGTCTGTGATCAATTTGGAAGAAGGATCATGCTTCGTCAAGTGCCGAGATTTATGGTTAGGAGATGTACAGCTGGTAACCAGTTTGAACTTGTAATTGCGTTCATAGCCCATACATCTCCTACCCGTATAAAAACATCGCTGGCACTCGGGAAAGCCAAGATCACACTAACATCCGATCAGTAAGTAGAAGACTAGGGGAATTGACTCAGCCGACCCGTATCTTCCTTTGACGGCAGGTTCCGCAACCTTTAGACCATCGACTGTAGCGCGCCATTCCCTGTGGTTCTCACAGAGACTCATGCGGCCCCGTTCATGTAAGTAGATGGTTCAAACTCTTAGGTTTTTTCTGGTTTACATGGGCGGGTGGTAACAGGAAATTTGGCCGCCGAGTAGGGTAAAGCGGCAATGTTGAGGCTCATTAATATTAGGCCAATCATGTCGTAAGACAACCTCACTCTTCGGTGTTTCGACTCGGTGTTTCAGTATTAGTTCTGCCGACTCAATTGCCGTATGGGATCATCTGAATAAAAACAATGGGCCTGTCTTGATGCCTTGAACCTGGATCAACAGACTAACCAAAACGACCATAAGTGGCAGGACAGGCTACGATTTCCGGATTTGGAAATATGGAGTTTAAGCTGACGTTCGATCATCAAACAGTTACACATGTATCGTCGCCCATTCAATTCTGAAAATATGTAAACCAAGAAGCAGAAAGTTTAGCTTTAAGTTGTTTTATGTATTTAGAGGTGCCTGTGATACCACACATTGCTGTAATTAGCGCTTTGAATGTCGACATTGTTACCTTCACGACTCGTTGCCCAGGCCCGGGAGAGACGCCGATTGCTAGAAGCAGAGCTATCTCAGCAGGAGGCAAGGGCGCTAATCAAGCTGTCGCATGTAGTCGAGCATCTTTTCCTTCCCCTAGTCAGCAAGATGCTAAGGTGGCCATGATCGGGGCTGTTGGCAAAGACGATCGATGGTATATGGACCTGATCAAGCCGGCCCTTGAAAGTTATGGGGTGAGCACGCGAGTTGAACGGAGACCATCTGAATCACATTACACGACAACGACATAATCTAACCGATGTCAAGATCTTATTAATCACCTTAGGATCCAAACGTGTTTTCTTCTCTACAGTTACAGGCATAAAAGGACAGGTGGAGGCTACCAAGGTGGAAAATGTTCTTGACACTACAGCAGCTGGAGACACTTTTGTGGGATACTTCGCCGCCAAATTCGCCCACTTTCTTGCGACGGGGGCTTCAATTCAGAACTTGGATAGTTCCTTGAGAAACATTATCAAGTAAGCTTAGCTGCATCTATTTGCATACAACGAAGAGGTGCGCTTGAAGCTATACCATTTGCTTGTGAGCTTCGTCAGTAGGATTGGTCCTAAGAAATCTAACAAAACAATTGCCCAATCGTACATCCTAATGACTATCGTGATGTGAAATTATCCAGGAGGATTGGAGTTCTTCAACCTCGCTTTTCAGATCCAAGCCAACTGCTTTAATCATTTTATGGAGCTGCTTCAACAAGGACGTCTGCTGTGACTCATGAGTCATTTCTTTGCCAGCCATCAGGACCCCTGCGAATACAACTGGGTCCCAGCTTTCTGGATAGTGATTACTGATTACTGCCCCTGCAATACACTGAACATGCCAGGCCATAGATGTTACACGGCTGGAGTGAGCCCAGAGCTTTGAGAGACGGGGCCGCCGGCTGAGCAACAGAAAAGAAGTTATATAATACGTTACATTGGCGACGAGAGCGAGAGGCTCGGTGAACAGCAGTATTGGGAAGGATGGATCATCTAGGGTGTTGATGCTGCTCACCTCCATGCTGTCCACCACCAAGAGGGGCTGCACTTCCATTGCCCGATGTTTATGCCAATTTTGACATTCTTTCCAGAGAGAGGCCCAGCGAGACCAGAAATTTGTCAATTGTGTCTCGGAAGTCGTTGATTCTTGTCGATTAGATCCGTTAGATACCGGGTTCAACAAGTCGTCAGTCCCATACACGATATGTAAACACTCCCCCAGGCGAAGTAATGCTGCTTTGCAATCATATCTGGCACCTGAACGAAAGACAATTCGGCTAGCGATATCTCGAAGGGTATTTGTCGAAATTCTCGGGGGGTGATTGCCCATTATCGATGCTGCAAGATCTATGGCAACGAACCCAAGCCTTAGTTTCATTCCAAAACGCGACATGTAGAGTAAATCATACCAAATTTAAGCAACGCCCAGAACAGAGACTCAATGGTATCTTCGGGAGACACGAATGACGCAGTAGTATCGTAAATATCATTCTGCTTCAAGATATCGGTCCATTGCCGAGGCTTCGATCCAAGGAGCTCCTTCAATGTTAATAAACAGCGTCCTATATGTTTGATAGTAGTGTCGTCGGGCTCGAGCTCGAGGTCCTCTGTAGCATGTTGGCGGTACGTAGCAGTATCTGGAATAAAATCAACTTTAGACTGCAAAGCGATGGACGCGTAATGTTCAGAAGCTAGCCAAAGAATTGAGGACATGAGTGGTTTGCTGCAGTTGGCAAGGATCATTATGTCGAGCCCAGCCGCTGATTTTGAGCCCCCAATATCCAGCCATGGACACAAATTATCGCGAAAGTGCCGCAATAGCGCAACTTCTTGATCACCAGGAGGTAAGCCGAAGTTTGTCGGGAAGTCATAGGTTGAAGCTTTCTCCAAGCTAGACTTTCGTGGAAACGTTGGATTCACACAAGCCGCAGGTGTCACGGCCGGGCTGCTGCTGGATGCAACAATCACTGCAGACGCGTTGTTGAGGTTAGAAGATGGGAAACACTCGGACCTTGACCCTTCGGTTAGATCTTCCAAGGTTACAGAGTCCTCTGTAACTTCACCATGTTCTTCTTGGATATCTATACGCTGTGGATTGATTGTCTCGGGGGCGAATAGGGACCGAGGAGTCTCGACCGTGATGGATACTGGCTCAGGCAGTACACCTAATGTGTGGGCATCCGTAAACTGGAACGACGTGGTACTTTCTACAAACTAAATCCAAATATGGTCAGTGTTGATTATAGGTGAAGAACAAGGGAGCGTGAGTGTAGAGTGTACCTCGATAGTATCGTAAGTCTGTGCCACTTGATTAACATCTGTGTCTCTCAAACCACGGTATCGAGACGTCGGAGCAGGTATGAAGATTAGGCCGTCCGGATACTGGCACGAAATGCCTCTGGCGTTGCAGCTGTTGCATCGAGGTTTCCGTTCATCACCTTTGTTAGGTCGTCTATTGTCAGCATCGCTGCCTGAATTTGTCGCAGCTAATCATCGAATAAGAGTGACCCACACTTGCGTCTCCGTCTACGACAACTCAAGCAGCCAGTCCGGACGCGTTTTTTGACACCAGATATGGATCTGTTAGGCAGCATCGCGGAAGTTTTCACAATGTGATATCAAGGAGGTATCTGACAGGGGATCGGCTTCAACCCAAAGAGGCAAATTATCCCCACCTCATTAAAAGCAAATACTATCGCTTGTTTTTTTTTTCTTGACTTGGTATGACTCTAACGGGGCCCTATACTACACGTCATCTTAGACACCGACACTCCGTGACGGTTGTGTTTCCTTGTCCGTCTTGTAGCGGCTCCCACCGGATATATGATCGCGTCCGGCCGACGATGGGACAAGAAATAGGCTGACACCTCTCTTGGCTGCCCATAAGAAGATGATTTATACCTCAAACTATTGGTCTGTCTTTTCATGCCTAGAGATACTTAGTCTTACTTTTCATAAGCGTTGAGAAAAACTATTAGATCACATGTCATCCGCATACTTCACGCTTGAAGAAGTCCAGAAAATACCATGATTATTTGTTATTACAAGTTGTTAGTTTCCAAACGTCTGTGACGAAGGAACATAACATCCCCTCAACCTTGTGGCCGTTGGTTCCACTTGTCATAGCCAACTGAGAGTTTCTGTCAAGTTGGTTACTCGCGAATAGTTGCCACAAAGAAATTATTGGTCCCTAACTGTTGCCTTGAGGCACATCATTTTACCGACAAGTCTCACTTTAAGTATCCGCACGGATGAGCGATAGCCGTCGGCTCGGATCAGTGACACCCGTCATGCAAGTCCTCGAAGGGTGAACCCTCATATAGACTAGTGCTAGAGCTAAGAGCAATTATGCTACTTCATGGGGATCAAGGGACATGGATTTATACCGAACCGGACTCTGGTGAGATGACGCATGAATTAGAACGACTACCTAGGCCTAGCGAACATAGCCTCATCTACTGCGTTTAGACGTGAGAACTGGGCTCAACTGTTGCAAGTTGCTGGTCATTCAGACCGTGTAGGTGCTTCGGCAAGGTTGCAGAGTTGGAGGTTCAAAGTCACTTCTAAATTTTGTGACAGCGAGTAAAAGACAAATTAACAAAGACGGATGCACTCCACTTCATTGACGCCCAACGATAATGTCACACTCGAAGCCCACTAACATGAAACTAAAAGCAAGCCGTTTATTGTGTTTAAGTGGGCGATACTAGTTGATATTGCGGTCTCTTACAATATACAGACTATAGACATTGTGGTCCTGCATTGAATCAACTGCAAAATGCAGTCTCTCTTCTCTTTCTCGTTACTTCAGTGAACTAAAGCCTCGTTTTCAATGCACGATAATATGTCTCCGCGCCTGTATCCCCAGACTTGTTCCAAATCCGCCAGCCTCCACAGCGTGCCCCATCCAGTTGTATCTTCAATGAACTTGAGCAGCTTACCAATAGTCAAATGTTCCTTGGGGTGGGTAAACAACCTTCCCGCTAGAAAGAGAGGCTGGATGGCATTGACAAGACTTCCTGCGTGTGAATTTGTTAAAGAGATGCCGCATATATGTCGAGCATGCCATAAAGCGGACCAATGTGGTTCCGAACAGACGCCGCCTGCTCTGCCTTGAGGCTGTATCTCTAGCATTATAATTGAGGCGGCATGGCGTAGTTGGTTTGCAGAGATGGCCGCGTGATGGGCATAGAGCATTTCAGGAAATCCTTGGCCAGTAGCCGCTTTAGTTTTGACTGGTAACATTGCAGGACCGCGAGTCTCGGCCCAGTATTCCAATTCATTCCACAACTGGTTCCACTGCTCATGGAATGGCTGACTGTTGGTCCTGCTCTAAGAACCTGTTTCTCCGGCAAGCCAGATCGCAGGCTTTGGCACACAGATAGACGACCCAGTTTGCGTGCATATCGGGGCTGTCCCGACTTGCATGATAAAACATGTCTCGTATCATGTTGGAAGAGTTGGCCACTGATGTGGGAATCCATTTATCAGTGCCAAGTACACTGCTCTTGGTGCCTTCAGTAATGATGGCACCACACAGATCCATACGCGCGAAGCACCAAAAGACTGGCTGGAGAAGACCACCGGAGAAGCCATTAACTCCGGAAGCCTCAAACAGAGCAGCACACCCTTCCACATGGCGTCTCCAATTCTTGGAATTGCCGGACATTAGTTCTAAGCAGGCTAGAATGCAGGCGGTTATCAGACTGGTCGCGTTTCCCTCGCGTAGGTCTGCTTTTAAGAACTCAATAGACGCTTGATAAAATTCCAGGCTATCCAGAGCTCCACTCAGATGCTTTTTCCTCTCTGATTGCGTAGCGGAGAAGGCCAGCATAGCATAAAACAGTGCTGGTGAGGTCCGAGCGATATTTGGAATGTAGATGCCGAAGTGATGGCCCTCTTCAAACTCATCAAGGTGAGGAGCACAATCAGATATCCAGTTTTTCAGATGCTTGATGATGCGGGTTTTGGGGACTGTCGTCTGGGTGAAATCAAACCCACCCTGCCTCGAAGCCGACTCTTCAAGACCAGCCGCAGGATAGGATGGGTGCTGGCTGGCTGGCGGGTTAGCTACACCAACAAAGAGAACATTTCGTAACTCTTCTTGAAGCGCTACCAGTCGAGGATCAGTCTCTGTTCCATCAAAGCTTGACAGCGTCTGCGGCGACAAGTTCTTGTCGCGTACAGTATGAGATCTAGTGTCGGCCATGGCCTAGGTAATGAGTCTCGTGGGTGGTTTTATCGCAGAAACGCAGAGATCAGATGTAGCTCGCCGGGTTACGTTGGCTTTGGCACCCAGATCCATGCAGCTGGCGAGACGCTCGTTGTCCGCTCTTGCAACAAATATGCCGGTTTAATGTTGATTTGTCTAAGTCTACGGTGATAAAATACTGTAGTCTCCGTTTATGATCCTAGACCGAAACTTGTAGCGCCATGCGGCAGCCCGCTCTTAACAAGCAACAAAAGATTTAACTATGTAATCAATCGAGCCGCAGGAGGAAACTTTGTATCCGAGCGTCTAGATGACTCACCCATGAAGCAATATGTTTTCTTTTTACGTTCCACAGAGGCCAATGAGAGTGGTGTGCGTCAGTCTCGTTTCCGTAGAGTCAGCCAGCTTAGTATTGGCCGTTGCTTGGGAACTGAACCTTTTACAAGCCTTGACCAAGGCGGCATTCACAATAACATGAGCAATGCACAAGTCGACTGCATCTCTCTGCATTCAAACAATCAAGTATCATGCTTGGACGTAGTGAGTCTGATTTATTTAATTAATTCTTTATATTCACTGGTAGTGCTCGCCCTGCACGTGGACAATGCTTGAGAATGAAGTTGGACAAGCTTAGAGAAACGACAATGCCACCAGCCTTGCCAAAAGCTGCCATGATAGGCCATCTTCTTAATGTTTTACTTTATCAGGCTCCCCAAATGTATACGATAGATGAAAGGGAGTGCCATGGGAACCAATAGATCAAATTGTAATTTACATGTTCATGAGTATACCCAGCTCGCTGACAACATCTTAGCATACTTTCACGGCCTTGATGGGTAAATCTAATCCTACTACTACATAAATGCTATAACATACATGGCACATGCACTTCTTCTAGTTCGATTTTTGGTCTATTTTCCCTAATGGTAGGTAGCTGTACATACCAGACAGCAGTGTAAAGGGAGGGGCTATTCAATACCTTGTTTTGAGGGTTTTATCGTTGCTGGCATGGTCACTGCCACTACCGTCCCGCTCAGCCTGTTGGTCTGGCTCGTTGGATTCCAGCTCGTCTGGGACATCCTGCGTAGCCTGCCCGTCTGTCTCAGCCTCCAGCGTGTTTGGGAAGTCCAGTTCCTCTGAGAGACCCAAGCGGATAGTTGAGTACGGGTTTGCCATGTTCAGGATTCGATCCACGTCGGAAGGCATCTTTCCCGTTGTCACTCTCAGAGACCTTCGCCGTTGTTCTTGCTTGGTTGTGCTTCTGATTGCGTGATGTTTGGGGGTAGTGTGATGGGTTCGGGGTTGTAAGGTGTAGTGTGTACTCTAAGTTGGCTAGTACCCAACATTGTGTCTCTCAAATTTAAATTTCGCAGTAGTATAAGATAGTAGAAAAATAGAGCAATGGTATCAGATACTAGAAGAACATAATGGTAGTATCAGATACTAGAGGAATATAGCGATACTAGCAGGTGCTAGAAGAGAGTATCGGTAGTATTAAGTTCTAGAAGAAAGTAGCGATATTAGAAGAGAGTTCGCCGCCAGGTCCGGCCACTCAAACTCTTTGAGCATGGCTTGAATTGAGTTTATGTATGCAAATCTACTATAGTTCAAATGTCTTCACGTAAAAGTATGAAGTAGAAAAGCAATTCCTTAAATACCCTTCACATCCCCTCTCATTCACTTCTGCCAACCTTCACTGACATCCCAATTCACCTGATTCCAATATTACTTCAACTGTAGTAGCCATGAGTTCTACCCTCCCCGATCAGTTGGTTTCATTGGCCACTATCAAGTATCTAGGATACGACGACGATACAGCCTCTCGAATCTGGAATAAATGGACTGCTCAAGCACCCGGGGACCCTGTCCCAGAGTCCATTCCCCTTCCTCCGTTTGAACTGACATTTATCGACTATGTCGTCGGCTGCTCCTACGGCTATCGCTACAATCTCGATGTCAACGCTCATGATGACGACGATTCGAAATGGCACGAGTGCATGGATCGCTGTGGGATTAATAAAGATACTCGGGACGCAATCATGGATCCGGGTTTTAGGCGCATCCGACTGACTGAAACGTGCATCTTTGGATCCGTAACACTATCGAATTAAGATATAAGGCCCTCAAATCATCAATACAAGAAGCGTCTCGAGAAGGGGAACAAGCTAGCCCAGAGAGTTCTGCCTCTCAAGGTACCTCAAGAGAAGGGACCGGTGCCCGTTCCGACTCCGAAACTCTTCGAATGACTCCACGGGTCTCTTCTAATACCGCAATGTCAGAAGTCGCCTTGCGCGCTGTCAATCCACCAGGCTGTATTACGCTATACAAGGGCATGGAGAAGAGCCGCTTAACCAGATTATACGACAACAACGGCAATTTGGATAATATCCAAGCATTGTCGTCAGGATATCCCACAGACTTCAATTGCAGAGTTTCTGCTTTTTGCTTTGCCGTCGACCGGGACGTTGCGATCGAAAATACCGCCTTTACCAAACGCTATAGCGATAGAAGCTCGGTAGTCATAGTCCACGCTACCTTTGACAATTCGACAATAGAAAGTCTTTCAGAGGACCAAATCCAGCGGATATATTGGCCCAGCGAAGAATGGAAAAGACTCGTCTTTTTCTCGAGGAACATGAAAATACTGCCATCGGACCTGAGAAAGTTCAAGCAAACGTCGTTGATCATTGGAACCGCCTCGGCGAGGCCAACTCTGGCCTTTGACAACATGGAATGTTATACACAGATTACCGAGAACATGGTTTTGAAGGATGCAGCCGGACGCAATGCCGTCCAATACGCCTTCCGAGATGATGGAGGGGAGGAGCTCATTGAGAAAGCCGAGTTGAAGGTGTTTCCCATCACCACAGCAGAATTCAGTCGGTGGTAAACAGAGGCTCAAGCGGAGTCCTAGAAAAAAGAAAGTGACCAGGTAGTTCGAACCCATAGTTACGAATTGATCATGGAATGTAACTTTGTCTTGACAGTGCATGTGCCTTTATTTTAAATTCATGGTTATTTATGGCAGCGCTGTTGCATTGTGCCCAAACGCAGAGGTCTAGAGAACCTCAGGAGGGAGAGATTTTGCAGGTACTTCCGCAGTGGTGGTATGTGCATATTATTAGATGTGACTTTGGGAATGCCAAGCTCTTAATAAACCCCGTGTGGAATAACTACCGCAGTGAATTCACATTTCTTTCAGACTTTAAATTGGGACGCAAGTTATTTTAGCTACTATCTAGGAAACCCCGTGTTTCTATAGTATATGAAACCCTCTACCTAGGTGTGTACCTAAGAGGAAATGAAGTCAACGGACTCCTCCGTACGTAAACTCTCCAATTCCAGTGGCTCTCCCATAAGACAATATAAATTCTCTTTCCCTACTCGGTTCAGAACCGCCAGGCACCACAACATCACATGTGCAGCCAACCGACCCAAGTATCGGATCCTGACACAGCCCGCGACTAAACACATTGACAACGACGGAATAGAATAGCCTTGGTCCAACTGGAGGATCTTGCTGAAACCAGGCCGCCTAGTGAAACAGACTGATTAAAGCGTAATCACCCAATACTCTCTACGCATTTCCCTAGTCAGTTTTTCTCTTTTACTCAACACCTGCTCCATACTCTACCCCCGCAAAATCAAGGCCCTCGGCCGCAAAGTCACAAACTTCTCCGAAGAAGCCTGGAACGCAAACCGCGAAGCCATCGTGCAACAAAGGACCTATCTCAAATTCACCAATGCAGTCACTGAAGAGGGTTTGTTTTTTAATCTCGGCGCGACGGGCAATGTTCCGCCTGTTAGAGGTACTTTAGGGGAGACGCTCTTGGCGACTGGAGAGAGGAAGCTTGTAGAGGCAAACCCATTTGATGCTGTTTGGGTGGTTGGGTTTAAGGAGGCGGATGAGGATGGGAGTAGAGTATTAGCGGTTAAATTTGTTGAGTAAGGCCTTAATGAAGGTAAGTGATATGCTAAAAAAAAAGAGTGTGATGGGAATTAAATAAGGCGGTTCTATCTTGCCACATTGTATAGGTATGTTCCTGTCGTATCAAAGTCCCATCAAAGGTTGTGCTATAGAAAGGTCGATGTCGAGGCTCCTATATTTATGGCTGTTTATGCCAGTGCTGTTGGTTTGTGCTTAATAGCGTGGTGCTCGCACGAGAACTCACAAGCTTCCCTCCTACATCTACAGGTACCCCACCTTTTAGGTGCCTAACCACTAAAAACCACCACCCTATTTAACCAGCTATTATGATAAAATAATATTAATCTTTACCTTTACAGTCTTATCTGGGGACTTTAAAAAGATAGAAATATTTATAAACCCTCTGGATATCTAAAATAGATTAAATTCTGTTACCCTTGGATTTATAATAACCCCTTAGCCTTAGAAGAAAGTAACCCCCCCCGGCTTAAAAACCAAGGAGTTTATAATCCTCCCCTTTATTCTTAAGAAGAAGAGATGTTTTAAAAAAGCTATTAATATAAATAAAATACCTTTACCTAGCTTTACTAAAGTAAAACTAAGTATAATAATAGCTTTAATTATAATATAAATAGCTTTAAGAGGATTTATTACTTTTATTTTTAGTAATATAAAGAAAGTTATTAACTTAAATAAAAGGGAAAAATCCCTTATTAAAAAATAAAATTATAAATTAAATTAATAAAATTAATATATAA
>MDJU01000728.1:0-15628 GCA_001721665.1 Trichoderma pleuroti
GCAGCAGGGCAGGCAAGGAAAAGAACAAACTCAACTCACCATTGGAGGCGGTGCTGGCAAGCGTTGATGAGGTCTCGGACGGCCATCCGGTCCCCGCACATGGTAAACTCTTGGCGGCCAATGTGAGGGCCCCAGGTCGACGGCGGCCACGACGTAGCGGACCACGTCGTAGACGGATGTCAGGCAGACACGCACAGAGTGTCCCTTGGAGTCTCGCTCCGCGTACTCGGCCGTGGCCGTGCCAAAGTTGACGAGGAAGTCCCCCGCGCCGCCCACGCCCGAGCCGTGGCCAATGTTGAACGTGTTGGCGAGTCCGTAGGGGTGAAAGCGCTCCATGAAGAGGCCGCACGAGAAGACGGTGTATTTCATTCGCGACGACTCGGCCCACTGCTTGAGCAAGGCCAGCGCCTGCGACGACCCGCGGTCCAGGGGATCGTTGCGCGACTGTCGGCGGCCGAGGGAGCCCTCAAACTCCGAGGGCACAAACATGCGGACGCGCCCGCGCCCGGAAGCATCGATGAGGTTGAGCTGCTCGGCGCCCGAGATTGTAGAGATGACCAGGTCGACCCCCTGGAGCGCATAGCCAAGGCTGCCGTGGTCGTGATAGTCCACGACGTGGACTTGGACGTCAAATTGATCGAATTCGGGTCTTGCCTGCGCCGCAGGGTTAACACGAAAATCCTCTGAGCCTGACGGGAACGTGGCGCGGAAAACCCAACAGATCTTGATAGAACGACGACGTTGTAGGCGTTTGCCGCCTGTGCCAGTTCCGTCGCCAGCAGGAACCCGAAGCCTCTTCCGCCGGCGACTGCAATCCGCATCATGATGGCACCGGTTCCGCGGGCCGCCGTCCTCGCTGTGTGGTTTTGGGCCCTCCTTCTATAGGCGTGAAACGTGTCTGTCGTGCTGCTGTTTTCCTTTCTTCCCCCCGGGGGGCTTGTTCTTGGATGGCCGCCGTCCTGTCCTTGCTGTAATGGGCGTCGCGGCGTTACTGTAGTGTGCGGTTCATGTGCGTATAAATACCAAACGGGGGGGGCCCTCGATTTTCCGCGACATGTATTGAGGTTACATTCGCCCATACACACACCATGCTGCAATTGCCGTGCATATGCGACACGCAGAGTGAACGAATGGACAGACGTCTTGGCCTGCCGCGGGAAAAGGCCACATACATATGTGTGAGAAACCACCCGTGCAGTAATCGCCCAGAGACGCCACCACTCTCCGACTCTGTTTGCTGTAGTCACAAGAGAGGAGAGACCCGGTGAAGGGAGGGAATGAGAGGGGGGAGGGGGAAGCCTGGCCTTTTTTTTTCCTGTTTCGGGATACACTTCCTTTCACTTGTGCCGCAGGCCAATGTGTGTGAGCTTAGGGCGGCAGACAGGCAGCCAGTACGAGGCGGTTCCTTATTACATGCATATTTGGCCCTCCGGCCGGAAAGGCCCGAGTAGGCCGCATCTTTGTTTACGGAATGGTGGCCTGTGAAGCAGGTGATATCAGGGCCCGGCCTTTTTCTTCTTCTTTGGCGCCTCGGTTGAGTGATGGATGGGTGACTGGCGATGCAGCATCGCAGCGTTTGTGGTCCTTGTGGGGAAATCAAACATGAACTGGTCCGCCACTGGGTGGACCGCTGTCTGCTACTGTACTGTACATACGGGCCACTGATCGCCTCACCGGGAGATCTCGTTGGGAAAAAAGGGACAAGAAGGGTTTCAGACAGCCAAGCACACGGTTTCGGCATAGAGTGCCGGCGTGGTAAATCAAACCTGCCGCCCCAGGGTCTGGAATCTTTGTGGCATGGCACGGCCGTTGCCGGGAGCCCATTGGCCAGAGGGCGGTTTTGTGTAAACGAAGCCATCTCCGTTCTTCTGGTCAGCTGGCGGGCAAGACTGATAAAAAAAAGGATGTGATGTCTATCCTTTCATGCATCCACCACTTCTCTTTGGGCTAGGTTCATGTGGGAAACAGGCAAGGATCCGAGCACCCAGCAGAGCCGCTCCAACCAAAAAAGGGGGGGGGGACAGAGAGACAAGGAGCAAAAGAGGCAGAGAGAGGGAAATCTGCCGCATTGATAAGCCGCTGTTGACAATCACAAGATGCCGAACCGCCTCGGAATGCAAAACCTTAGTGTCGACTTTGGCAAAGCTTGCTATCGGAGAGGAGCATGATAGCGGCGTCGCTACCGCTAGGAGATGCATCTAACGCTGCCTAACAAGGCCAAATTCATGCAGAAGCGGAGGCGGCTTTCATGGTCTCAATCAAGCAAGAGAAGCAAAAAGAAGAAAAAAAATCAAAAAAAAGGTGTCAATTTAGCCGAGACAGGCAGGGTACCCGGTCAGTACAACGGTGAGTATGCAATGCACGTGTTGTGTATCCGGTTCCCCGACGATCACAGTCCTTTGTTCCATTTCTGAGGATTCCCATTGTGCTTACAGGTACGGTGTGCTGGGGGGTTTTGGGTCAAAATCTCTTATATGGAGTCGGACAAGGGGGGGGAAGCATTCGGCCATTTATGTCGGCCGACGATTGCGTCGGGGTTATGGCAAAAGTCAAATATGCAGCCATCGAAACGAGCTACGGGGATGAGGCACTTTTCCGACAGCATAGCACGTAATGGCCGTGCTTCCTCCGTCTCGGGTTCCCTAATCAAGAGCATCCAGGAGAAAGAAGTGCAGAACGACACTGTATATGAAGCTCCAGAGGACCAACAACTTACACGACGCAATGGCCTCGGCACATGAGGAAGAGAACCTCGCTGTGGGGCTAGAACAAGCACCACGGCTCGGATCTTTCCTCGGGCTAGGCCTAGGGTGATGGCGACAGTACATACGTCCAGAACATCGTGAATCGATCACCGATCCCACCACATCGCGCTCAGGAGCACCACGGCGGAGCCTCCTCCTCCCCTCGCCCGTTGGTACGTCTTGTAATTGGCGAGAGAGTAGCATGCAAGGTCACAAAAGTTTTAGCACAGGCCGGCAGAGTGCAGAGATGTAGGCTGCCTACTGCAGCAGCGACGCTTCGAAGGATTTGGGGGCCAAGGATGCAACCACGGCACATCGGAGATCGGCAGCCTGACTCGTAGGGCTGAAGCTGAAAAAAAAAAGAGCACCATTTTACTGGCTAATGGGTAGCAGCAGTCTTTGCTGAGAACAAGTCTAGCTGACGGTATCGTGTTCTAAATTCGCGACCTGACCGGGGGGGTTGTCTTATACCCCTATTTGGAAGGCGTTGGCTGGTCCTGTGCAACTTTGGCCTTGATCGAGTTGGTTGTTTGTCGAGACCAAACAAGCATGTACATGCTTTGTAAATAGGGCTGAGATTACCTACTGCTTACTCGTACAGGTTTGTGGCACGGATCAGGCTGCTCCTACGGATCCTTCAAACATTCAGCTCGGCTTACGGAAGGTGATCAGTTTCCCTTTTTATATCATAATCATGACCCTTGTCTTTTCCAAACTACTTGCTGCCTGCTTCTCCATCTGCTACTTGGAAATACCCGGTTTAAGCCTGCAAGGCAGTCTCCTCTCTGGCCGCGAAACTGCCCTTGCTCCAGTTCTCAGTGACATCCGCTCTTTTTCTTTCTTTGCTCTCTTCGCCCGGCTTTCCCCAGCCTCCGCCTCCCGGGGTGCATATAATGATGCGGTCCCCTGCCGACATGGCAGCTGTGTTTTTGGCTCCTAGGTTGATGTGCCGCTCTTCGTATTCCGTCTGCCCCGAGTCTTCTTCTCCTTGGAGCTTCTTGAGGGACCGTTCCCAGTTTGCCTTTTCCACTCTTCTCACCCACAGGTTCAACCCACACTGGGCGTCCTCGCCACCGTTGAGGCCGTATGGACGGTATACACGTCGCTCGCTGAGGATGGACACTTGCAGGGGTATGCGGAACTCGATATCTCGGACGACTCCGTCGCCACCCCGGTGCTGACCATCGCCTCCGGATCCCTTTCGAATGGAAAACTCCTTCAAGATGACGGGATATCTTCGCTCAAAGATCTCCGAGTCTGTGATTCTCGTGTTGGTCATATGGACGTGCACACCGCTCGTGCCAACCCAGTCGGGCCCGGCACCACTCCCACCTGCAATGGTCTCGTAGTAGCCAAAGCCCTTGACGGCCTGCTTGCCGGATTGGTTCCCTCCAAAGCCGAATGTGAGGTTGTTGCAGCACCCCTGACTGGCGGCGCAAGCTTGGAAGGCCTTGAACACGACATCGGTGATTCGCTGACTGGTGAGCACGTTTCCACCAACCACAGCCGCGTTGCCAGACGGCGAAAGGAGAGATTTGGGGGGAATCTTGACGTGGATCGGCTTTAGACATCCTTGGTTCAAGGGGATATCTTCAGAGATGAGGCAGCGTAGGCAGTATATGATGGCGCTAAAAGTGATTGCCTGGGGAGCATTGATGTTGCCGTACACTTCAGGTCCAGTTCCTTCAAAGTCAAACTCGGCCTCGCCTGCTTCGGGATCAATGGTGACTTTGAGCCGAATGGGCGTTCCGTCGTCCATGTAGTCTACGGCAGACAACTCCTTGCCCTCGAACCGCTTATAGACGTCCTTGAGCAGTCGTCGTACGCACATTTCGGCATTCTTCTGAATGTTTACCATGTAAAACTGAACAGTTTCCTCACCATATTCATCAATCAGAGTCTCAATAAGAGAGATGCCCTTGTTGTTGGCAGATACCTGCGCTTTTAGGTCATTGATGTTATCTGCAAGGCTTCGTGTGCCGCTGCATCCAGGGTACTGGGCAGGCTCGTTATAGAAGAGCTCAATCACCCGCTCCTCGTTGAATTTGCCACCGCTGACCAACTTTTCGCTCTTGATGGAGGCTCCCTCTTGGTATAGCTCGCGAGAGTGCGGTGGCATGCTGCCGGCGCTGATTCCACCAATGTCCGCGTGGTGGGCTCGGGATGCCGCGTAAAAGAGAATGTTCTTGCCCTTGGGGTCAAAGGCAGGCATCACCAGCGTCACGTCTGGAAGATGGGTGCCTCCGTATGAAGGGTGGTTGGAGATGATGACGTCTCCCTTCTGTAGCCGTCCTTTCCAGATCTCTGCTTGTCGACGGACCAAGTGGCTCATACTGCCTAGATGCACGGGCAAGTGTGGTGCATTGGCTACCAGGTTGCCAGAGGCATCAAATATGGCACAGGAGAAGTCGAGTCTTTCCTTGACGTTTGTGCTGACGCTCGTCTTTTGCAAAGCTCGGCCCATTTGTTCTGCAATGGCCATGAATCTGTGTCCAAAGATGCTGAGCATGATGGGGTCGACCTCGCGGTCTCCTCCGGTGTTGTGAGACCTATTCGTAATTAGTTTACTTCTGGCATGTTAGAGAGATATTAACGTACTCGTCTTTGGTGCCTTCTTTTGTAATGTCCAATACAACATGTGTTCCCGTAATGAGAGCCTTGGTGCGTGGAGTCACGACAATGGTTTGAGTTCCGTCTGCCAGCATAGCTGGTCCGTTGACCACATCGCCCTCATTCAAGTCCTTGAGCTTGTAGACAGGAGTCTTGACTCTGCCGCCTTCAAAGTAGACTTCTTGCTCACTGTGCTGCTTCTTCGACGGAGCATCCTGCCTCTTGATCGATTTGAGCTGCTGGTCAATCGTCTTTTCTTGGTGGCGGAAGCTTTTTCCAATTCCACGCACTCTAACGTCGTCCACAATAATGTCTCGATCATCCAGCGTGAAACCGAACTCGTAGCGATGGTGCTTGACAAACGCTTTGCCAAACTCCCAGTCTTTGCCATCGAAACTCGCCTTTGCTTCTTCTTCACTAGGCTTGATAATCATGAGAGCGGACTCAGTGCCGCGGTATCTGCAGTTGAGGTACTCCTCAAACACAATCTCGTTCTCATCGAAACCTTGGTCTTTCAGAGCGGCTCGTGACTTGTCTTTCAATTTCTCCATCTTGGCCTTCAGCTCGGTGACTACTTTGCCGTTGTCTTCCCAGACTGAGGAATCAGGTTCTTGTCGCTCATCCACAACGTCTGCAAGTGCCATGCCGTAGGCTGAGAGGACAGACGAATATCGGTGGACAAGGATCTGGCTAATGCCGAGAGACTCTGCAATAGCAACAGCATGTTGACCACCGGCACCACCAAAGGTTGCCAGACGGTGCTTGGAGGTATCGTGGCCTTTTGCTTCGGTGATGGATCGGATAGGTCGTGTCATGGTCTCGTTTGCAACTGTTAGGAATCCAAAGGCGACCTCATCTACGGACAAGTTCTTTCCAGTCTCTTTGTTGACTTGGTCTGTCAGCTCCTGCAACACCTTTTTGCTCGCCTCCAGATCCAGCCCCTCATCCTCATTTTTGCCAAAGATCTTAGGGAAGAATTCCGGCAGAAGACGACCCAAATACAGGTTGGCATCCGTGACAGTCGCAGGACCACCTTTTCGGTAGCAGGCAGGGCCAGGATGAGCACCGGCGGACTCGGGTCCCACGACAAACAGTCCGTTGCGGAAGAAGAGACGAGAGCCACCGCCAGCGGCGACAGTGTTGATGTCCAGCTGAGGAGACTGGATCGTGACGCCGGCAGTGGTTGTTTCAAATACGTGCTCGTATCGGCCCTCTCCGTACCGAGAAACGTCTGTACTAGTGCCTCCCTATTTCACTGTTAGATTTAACCATAAATCGAGGTTTGATGTTAGAGAGAGATTTTACCATGTCAAATCCAATAACGGGAACCCTCGTCTCTTCATCATAGGATGTCATAGCATAGCCCACTACGCCTCCCGCTGGACCAGATAAAATGGCCTTGAGGCCCGTAAACTTGTCGACATCAACAAGACCGCCATCACTCTGCATAAACTCACAGCGGGCGCCCTTGGGGCCTTTCTCGTGCTTGACGCTCTCCGTGCCCAGGCCTCCCTTAAATCCCGCTTGGAAGCCATCTATGTACTTTCTAATTGCGGGAGTCAGATACGCATCTGCGCAGACTGAAGTTGCTCGCGGCACAAGCTTTACCATGGGCATCAGCTCGTGGCTGAGTGAAATGTGTTGGAAGCCAATCTCCTTTGCAATCTTGCCTATCAGAGCCTCGTGCTCGGGGAACGTATATCCGTGCATAAGGCACACGGCTATGCTGCGAATTCCAGAGTCATACACCTTTTGCAGCTTCTCTCTGATGTCGTCGTGTTCGGGACGCTTCAATATTCTGACCGTCTCGCCGGAGAGACCCCTGACGAGTTCTTTGCCCTCGGCCTCCTTGGTACCCGCCTGAGCATCCGTCGCTGTGATTTTCCTCTCCGGGTCTTCAGCATAATCCTCTAGCGTGACTCGCTCGTCAATTTCCACGACCTGCTCATACAAGACATCCGGCTTCCTGATGGCCAGGTCAAAGATCTTGGGCCTGGACTGGTTGCCAATCGTCAGGCAGTCCTTGAACCCCTTTGTGACGATCATGGCAATCTTCTCGCCCTTCCTTTCCAGCAACGCATTCGTCGCCACGGTGGTGCCCATGCGGATGGAATCAATCTTGGACGTGTCCAAGGGCTCGCCGCGGGGGATGTCCCGCTTGAGGAAATGGCTCATGATGCGCCGGATGCCCTCGAGCGGCGCGTCTTTGTAGTTTGCCGGGTCCTCGGAGAGGAGCTTGATGATGATTTCCTCGCCATTGTGCTCGCCAACGCAGTCGGTAAAGGTGCCGCCTCGGTCGATTGCTATGCGAATGCCGCGCTCCTTGGATGAATTTGCCATTGCGGGTGGTGAGATGACAAAGATAAAAAGATATGGAGATGGAGGGGTATCACAAAAATGAGTGTTGAGAAACAGACGATGAGCTGGATAAGAGAAAGAAGCACTCCAACGGCTTGATGATACAATATATATTACATCGACTCAGCTGCTTAGTGAGCAATTATCTCATAGACAGCGAAGTCGGATTAATATGTAACTACGTGAGGCGATGATTGCCGAGAAAGGCGTATGAGCGTCTACTCTGGATGGCGGGGTGTGGAGGGCTCTAGTCTTAGTCCTCGCAATGGCGGGGTTCCGTCTCCGTAGGAACAACATGATGGATGATGCCTGGCAAGAGAAGATGCGTCCAACATCCTTTGGGATAACTATACACTTTGATTGGTGTTTCCATCTCCATATTGTTTGTCACTCAGCTATATGAGGGAGACATCACAAAGCATCAGCCAACAGCACTTACACGTTGGCTCTTCCGTTCCATCGACAACAGCCCTTGCGAGTCCACTAACATACCGCCACTGACTAACAGATAGCATTACTCCACCGCGCGGGAACTGCTAGGATCAAGTCGGACAGAGATACGCAATAGTCGTGCGTGTGGAGCTCATAGTGCAGAATTCGCCTCCTCCATACATCCAATCATCAAGGCACTTTGGCCGAGCGGTCTAAGGCGCCGTGTTCAGGATTATCTTGCTTCGCGGTCTAGTAATAGGCGAGGGTTCGAATCCCTCAGGTGTCATTTTTTGATCTCGTCGTTCTGTGTTGTGATGATCGCGACAATACGGGGGTTTCCTTTTTTTGCCCTCATTGCCTATTTGGGATGCTCTACAAAGTACATAGGTACATGTACTCTCGCTATCTGTCACCACATCTTTCAAGTCCGGTCACGCCATCTGATGTACAAAGTATATGAAGTGTTAGTATTATATATATGTAGCTCATTGTGAGCCCAAATATTAATTATTACAAGCTCTACGCCCACCCTCATGCGCCGTGCGGTAATGACCCTGTGATTCCTTTGCTGATAACTCCTCTAATAGTAATCGTCTATATGTGCAGGTTTGTGGCACGGTAGTGAAAATAATGAGAACATCACCTCCTACGCTTCCTTGGAGACTCGTCGGGACTTTTACCAGCCGGTCGCTTCTGAGAATCCGGCCCTCTGTTCCGACAAGTGAAGTCCTTGTTTCCATGCTCGCTGCATTCAGCATCCTCCATCTCACTATCCTCGCTCTCCGATAATATATGATCACCCTCTTCAAGATGATAAGCCCAAGCATTCGCACCGTTTCTCACATGATACTTCTCCAGATCGTCTTTGAGAGCAGTAGCCATCGAAAGGGCATACTCTTGGCAGTTTCGAAGCATGGAAACGCCCTGAATAAACTCAAAATAAGATCTCATTAGGTTCACCGATGCAATAGGGTATTGGTGATATTCCACCTTGCCCTCAGCCGACGTGGACGTATAGTGTGCAAAGAAGTTGATGTACGTGCCGTTCGTGGTAAAGGTTATGATTCCAGCCATGTCTTTTATAACCTCTACCCTCATGTGGTCTAGAGCTAGGTTCCTCATGTAGACGAGCGCCGCTCCATGTCGCGCGCTTACTGCCTCTAGATCGTGGACATCTCCGGCTGTAAAATCGCCGGCGAGGTGTGGGTGAACAAGCGAGGCGTGATCATGAGAGACGCATACGGCCGCCGTTAGATATTCGATTCTTACACACGGGTAAGCTGCCACGGTGAAGCCTTGGGCGAATCCGGGACAAGGTTTCTCGATTCCCCGAGAGAAAGCTGCGTATTCGGGGAACTCGTCGAAGCGCTGGTAGAATGATCTGATGTACTCGGGCTTGTTTGGGAAATCTTGGAACAGTGGCATCATTTCGCACATGATGGCTTCTTTTGTTGTGGCCATGTAAGAATGCTTCGTGTAGTTCTGCCACTTGTGGGATGGCCAGTCGGGCACATGGCGTGTAGATTTGAGTCGGCTTCGTAGCCATCCCAAGTTCTTCGGTGGCCTGGATAGATCCAATGTGAGAACGCCGTTGCGCAGCTGTACAGCCGGATAATCGTTTGCGGGGACGAGATGGTTATCGAAGATCTTGGGAGCAACACTCAAGGTGCGGTTTATATGTTTCAAAACGTCTTTTTCGGCCTGTTGCAGGTGGTCGTTTGCTACTGGGACAAGGATCGTGTCATTGTGCTGTCGATTCCGATTATCTTGCCTGACTTTCTGCAAAAGAGGATACCAAGGCGCGAACCTCTCTGGTCCGTCCTGACTGTCAATTTCCATTGGCGTGGCGACATTTTGGCTTTTTCTTGGGGAGCGCCGTAGTAGAACCTGCGGCTCATCTGGGAAATTCGCCATGGCTGTGTTTCGCTGCCTTTGTTTTCGGGGCATGCTTAGCTTTGGATAGAATCTCGTGATTAAGAATAGCCACCTATGGGCATCCGTCTTTTATGTATGCAATATTTGAGGCTATTGGAGAGTGACTATGGTGGGATGTACTATGATGAATTATACAGAGCAATTGCGGCATGGAAAAAATTATATACTGGAGGTCGAGCAAATTCACATGGTTCTGTCATTGTATATCGGATTCTTCATCCTGTAGTGAATCGCTAGCCATTGTTCAATGCTGGTTGAGGCTGCATTGTTCGACGACAACAGCTGATTATGTCCATACAATTCTGGTTTATGTTGAAAGGCTCTCTCTCATCTAATTGAATGCTCTAAAGCCAATACATTCTTTGCTCTACCAGGATGGTGAACATATTGAGACAAAGGGGACGGCAGCACACACAATGACACAAAGAGCTGTCATGAAAGCCAGTGCAGTAACTTGACCTTTTGAAGGCTGTTCCTTGATGATTCTGTTCAAAGTTACTTGTTTTTATGATTAATTCCTTTTATCTATAGATAATTGAATGTATTTTTACTAATGTTTTTCATTGCATGTGTTCATATTGCCAGCCGCTTTTATCACTTTTGTTTCCTTTGTGAATCGCCGACCTCTGTTTCGTATTCCAAGAACAGCCTTGTCGTCTCATGACTAAAATAATATTCATTCCAGTCCAGATTTTCCTTTAGCCAACGTTCAGAGAGGCTTCAGGTTTGTACTCAGTGAATGTGGTTGTCGTGTTGCAATCATGCATGTGCCCGGCGTGGTGATAAATCGTGGCCCCCTCACAACGTCACACAACCCGCAGCCTGATACTGGATGAGTAGCAAATAAATAACTGGCGGTGATAAGCGCCGTATTCCTTCAGTGTGCGACTCACTATCCTGAAGTCTGATTACTACAGGTACATAAACTCATGCAGCCAAGCGGCTTTCATTTACAAGTGGGCTTTCGCATGTGAACCACCACTGCATTGTTTACAGCTTAGGGGGCTATAACTGCTTGTTATTAATAGAGATATTACACCAAGTCTTTATTATTGTTATGCTTGTATTGTGCTTTTGAACCTTTCCTGGAACAACTCAGGGCGCGTTAGTCGATATGAGACTTCGTTACCGTCACCAGGTTTTGTAAAACGTTCTAATCAATGTCACCCAAGAGAGAGATACAAAGTAGTAACATACCACAAGATACTGGCTGCAGTTAGCCTAACCATGCGAGTATTTTTATACAATAGGCTCTCCTTTCTGGCGATAGATAATAGCCACAGGCCAATCAATATGTAGATGTTGATGAGAAATGGAACACAGAATTACACGCGCAACGCATGGCCCTCAAATTCTTGATTTCCTGCATCACAGCATAGCCGCCCGCTAGTTAGCTGTTGATCATTGATGAGGCATTGCCCTTACGCATACATGCTTAAATGATCATGAAAATCGAATTATCGTCATGTCGTATTCTTTGTCAACTTGTTCTCGATACTTACCCAGAACACGCAATCCTACAACAACATGAGACGACATTTAAAGAAGATTGCCAATTTTCTATCGAAGAAGAGGAAGAAGGATGGAAATGCAAATGGCGTGTCCTCTTCTTCCACTGCGCTCAAAGATACTCATGCTCCTTCAATCCCAATACCAGCAACCTCTGTACCGCAATCTGTGGCCGAGCAGTCTGTGGCCGAACAGTCTGTGTCCGAGCATTCTATTTCCCTAGCACGCACCGGCGATGACACATGGGCTCTCGCGTTTGAAATGGCTCGGCAGAGAGAGGACAAGTTGATGCTTGCGTATGAGCAATATCTATCCTCTCTGCAAGGCGATAATGCAGTCTTTGGAGGCCTCTCAACCCCCGAGTTTATCAAATCGATTGTGGAAAGGGCGATAGAAGATAGAGAGAAAAAGAGGTGGCGCGTCTCGCTCCTTGGTACAGATATCGAGATTAGGGCACAAGCTGAGAGGCTGACAAAATTCCTCCTCTGGACTGAGTCAATCGTCACGGTTGCAATGAACAATCAGCCATACGCAGCATTGGCATGGTCCGGCGTCTCACTGCTTCTTCCAGTAAGTGTATTGCATTTCAGTCTTTTAGGCTCTTGCTTACCATATTAGCTCATCACACGAGGATTTACACAGAACAAAACTATGTTGAATGGTTTTAATCGGATTGGCGATATACAAATATACTGGCGAATCTGCGAAGAGACATATCTTCTTTCCCAAGACTATTTGTCCTACCTAGAGCAATTGGCCAAGCTGTATTCCCATATAATTGAATACCAGGGTCGAGTAATTTGTCATCTCTCTAGGCACCAGGTCTCTCGAGGATGGAACGATATAATCAGCCCTGATGAATGGAATGAGAAAATACGGGAAATTTGCCGACTAGATGACGAATGCCGCAATCTCCTCCATATTGCCAGTGCGGATCGGATTGAGAAAATTTGGAAGCAACAGCTGCTTGAGATGCAAGAGTCGCGGGTTTTCCTCGATAAAATCCACAATACTCTCTTGGAAAGCGGAGCGGAAGCCAAGAAGAATTACGAAGACCAGAAAGAGAGAGCCCTTCTCCAAGCTCTCGCGTCCGATTACGAAGGCCACAAAGACTTCAATCCACGGAAGGTGGAAGGAACCTGTGAGTGGTTCTTTGCTGATGAGAGGTTTCGCAACTGGCGAAATAGCAATGTCTCTAGTCTTCTCTGGGTTTCTGCGGGCCCAGGGTGTGGAAAATCTGTCCTGTCGCGATCGCTGATTGATGAGCGACGGTTATCTACCAGCGTCACAACATCGACAGTCTGCTATTTCTTTTTCAAGGATGGTGACGATAGCCGAACGCATGCTCATAATGCTCTTTGTGCATTACTTCACCAGCTCTTCACTCACGATACTACCGGCAACTTGATTGCACAGGCACTCCCCAGCCATAAGAATTTTGGCGAAACATTGTCACAAAATTTCTCTGAGCTATGGAAGATTTTAGTGCGGTGTTCTAACTTACCGGAGTCTGGTGAAGTTGTTTGCATTATCGATGCCCTGGACGAATGCCAGGAGAAAAGCAGAATGATCTTTATCGAAGAGCTCCAGCGGTTCTATCGACACTCCCCGGCGCCGTCCTCGAAGCTCAAATTTCTTATTACTAGTCGTCCATATGATACTATAGAGGCGTCTTTCAAACAGTTATCTGGCGCTACTTCGTATCTTCGTTTCGATGGCGATGATAAGTCTGCAGAGATCAGTCGCGAGATCAATTTGGTCATCGACTTTAGAGTAGACGAAGTTGCACAAGATTTTGCAGAGAAGGACCGCCGACTAATTGCCGATCGACTCAAGAGCATGGATCATCGCACATATCTCTGGCTACATCTTACACTTAACATTATCAAGAAAAGTCCCAGCGAATATGGTAGGCGCATTGATGTGGAGACTCTTCTTTCTAGCCTACCCTCGGAGGTATCTGACGCTTACGAAAAGATGCTGGTCAGAAGTAAAGAGATATGATTACACAGAAGCTCTCCTACATATACTGTTAGCAGCAAAGCGTCCCCTGACTTTGGACGAGGCCAACTATGCTTTGACGCTGGCTATAGCGGGAAACCGATTTGAATCTCATGCGGCCTTGGAAGATGGACTCTGGCCATCAAACACTTTCAAGGCCCATGTAAAAAACCTATGTGGGCTTTTTGTTAGTGTTCACGATGAAAAGCTATCTTTTATTCATCAAACGGCTAGGGAGTTTCTCATTCATCCACATCGCCAGGGAGAATGGCAGGGACGCTTTAACATGGCGAAGTCAAACAGTATAATGACTTCAATATGCATGAAATATTTGCTCTTGCCAGATCTCACCGACTACTCGCGCTATGCATTGCTTTCATACGCCGCTAAATCCTGGACGTTGCACTATCGCTCACTGGAGGCTGAGGAAGCTAGGAATACCACGTCCTTTGATGATCTTGCAGATATCCAGCACGCAGCCGAGAGCTGGAAATCACATAATGGGCACTACCTAAGTGTGAACGTTTCACACTTGGTAAAATCGGGTAAATTCCATTGGCCCGTAAAAACAGCTTCTGCGTAACAGTTACCTATAACCTAAGGTGTTAAATAGTAAGAATGAGGATAATGATAATAAAAATCAAATCATAAATATACGGGATTTGATTAGTAGTTAGTTTACCTAGCTAATGAACTACAGGCAATTCCCTGGATTTTCCTTTCCTGCGACTACAGGTAGCCATTGTTTTGACCAAGTAGTCCAACAGTTCCTGCTTAAGAAGGCAAATTCAGCCATCAATCTGACACCGCGCTTTACCTTGCATCAGCAAATGGTTATAAACAAATTGCTTAGATGCAATTGGATAATGGGGCTTATTGATGTGCACGCAGGGCTCTGGGGAACGCCGCTTCAAGCAGCGTCAAAAAATAACCATGTAGAAATTGTTCGGATGCTGCGTGAAAGAGGAGCTGTGCGAAGGGAAAATAAAGTATCAATAGTAGCAGAAACGAGAATAGAGGATCAATGGTAGCAGATATTTGATGAGCTGCGTGTCCCATTACCTGTTAGACAAGGCAGTTGAAACGAAGAAGAAAGGCTTCACTCCGCATCCTGTTCCAACACTTGAACCTTTGCGCAATTGCTGGAGTGCTGACAGGTATTTCTCTCGAATGATTCTCAAAACTTCACTAATGGTGTAAATCTGGTCGTCATCTCTCCTGTGGCCATTCATATTCTCTCCATCCATCTCTCTACGATGGTGTGCTTTGCTACCAAGGAATTTCGTTGCCAATGAGTCACGACTGAAAGCGAACCAGCAGCCAAAAAAAGAAAAAGAAAAAAAAAACCTGGAACTTGCAGCTCAATCAATTAATCCAGAACAGCCCATCATTTTTTAGGCTCAGGCCCAATGCCTTTCTGCCAATGCAACCATCCATGATCGCCATCAGCACCAACGAATGACACTCAACCTCTAGCCCAGTTATGACGCAATCGACTTTCTAGGCAAGTTACCCAATGCAGCAATCACGACACCATGCACGCATACAATGTGCTGTGCCTAGGAAAATCATTCGACAATGTTCCAAGGCTAGGCACACGTACATTGTATGGATTCTACACTACTCTACTGCAAAGTAGCGTCTATGCACTGAAGTACGAATCAATCACAACAAAGCATTCATGATTCGCTTACCGGCGGCTGCCCGTGTTTGGACAAGCGATGCCGCAGGGACAAACCACGTTTTTTGCCCGAACCGGACCTCCCCATGACGGAAGACGCAAACAAGACTTTTGGGGGATGAGCATGTCGTATGTCTTGCCGTTTCAAAGGGGTCATGTGTGCCAGGTATGACGATGAAGCCCAGAGTTGGTGTTGCAGATCAACAGTCGTGGGCAGTCGCTGCCCCTTCGCGAATGAATAAATCCAGCTGCTCTGTCCCTCCAGACAAGTCGAGCAGCCTCTCATCATTTGCCTGCATAGCTTTCGTCAACGTGAAGGCGTACAGGATCGACCAATCCTTTTCATTGGCCACAGTCT
>MDJU01000729.1:0-15619 GCA_001721665.1 Trichoderma pleuroti
ATATCACGCATCAAGCAGAACACGAGATGTGTAAATCCATCAACCATCAACCATCAAGCCTCAAACTTGAACCACAATGCCTGGCAAAATCTCCAAAAACGAAGGACTTCCCACGCTCCCCTGAAAAGCCAGCTTAATCTTGGGCCCGCTCTCCGATGCACCCCCACGAGTATGCCGTGCCTTTGCCGATGAATCCGGAGTGCTAAACGTCCACTCGTCTTCGCCCCTCGCTGCGCTGTCAGCGTCGTGAATAGCATCATAGACACTCTGTAGAGCAGAGAGCTGCTCCTGGGGCACGTTGAGCCGCACCCGAGAGACTCCGCGAGCGCCAGAAGGATGCTGTGTCTGTGCCTTGTCTTCTTGATACGGCACCCTGTTGCTTCGTGGTGTTCTGTCTAGACACCAAAAGGGCAAAAGGCCAGGCTCTGGTTCATTGCCATCTTCATCCTGAGGAGCTCCAATCGCCCACTTCAACACAACTCCGTCTGGTCTCGTCCGGCCTCCGGGAACGGGATCCTTGTACGTCAATCCCGCCTTTGCGTCTCTGACTCGTTGCTGGACGGCTCCAAAGTCGCTCTCGTGAGGCAACGTGTATGCCCAGTCCACAATGGTATTCTCCCGCTGACGGCCCCATCTGTGCTTTGCCCGCTCTTCGGGGCTGATGCCCTCGGCGAACGCAATGAGTTCAATGTAAACGCCATCTTCGAAGAGGATTAGCTTGTTGAATGTCTGGCCTCCAGCGTGAGTCCCTCCGGGGCTGACAACGAAGGAGTCCTTGAGGCGGTCAGGGAGTTGTAGCAAATCGCTGGCTGAGACAAGGATCACGATGTGGTCCAACGTCGGTTGCGGTGAGCCTGTGCTTGTCTGCTCAGACATGTTGGAAGATGTCGCAATTGATGAGAGTATTAAATAAACAAATGATTTTGTCAAATCAAAATCTCGACGCCTCACTCAGCCTTTTGTTTTTCTTCTGTTCCGAGGGTGTCGGAGCTGTTAGTAATTGCACGATCGTTATGACGCCATGCGGGGCATTGCTGGTGTTTTGTTTAATCAATTGTCAAATCAACATCTCGTAAGCCGATATCGGGTATCTCGCTCCAGATGAGAAAGAAAGATTTGACTTGTTTTTGCAAAGTCATGTTCTTATTGACTCTTCTAGGTAGATAACCAAAAGGATCACAGACAAAGGCGTGTAAAGAAATTGAAGTTGACGCTTCTACATGTCGCGTACATGTATACGCCTACCCTATTCTGACATATCCTCTGGTTAGAGACTTATAATATGCGTGCGCATCTATTGTCAGTACATACGCAGGGTTTGCATATTATTTAATCTACTTAAAAACTATCGCTAGCATACAAGAGATCAGATACATTAGTTTGTAAGTATGTAGGTATTGTCCAAGTTCAAGTCTGCTCATCTATGCTCGACAAGCTCACTCCATTGAGTTTATACTCATATGCACTGGGTCTGCGTTTACATCAAGACTCGTAGAAATAAAAGATCCAATTGGACTGTTTTGATTCAGACCAAGTCAAGGGTTGTGACTGAGAGGAGGGGGATTCGGAGCAATGTCAAAGTCTCTCATCGATGCGCTTGGCACACAAACAACTCATCGAGCCCCCCTCTCGCGCAGAACTTTGTAGAACATGAGACTGAAGTACTAGGACTTTGATGAACTGGACACTATGGCTACGGCAGCTAGCAAATCTCCATGCTTTCAATTAAAGGAAGCATCAGACACAATGGCAGCAACCGGATTAGACGCACGACGTGTCTAGCAACCCGGCGATTGTGCAGAGTTCAACCAACGGAACAGCATACAAAGAGAACTTGGCAGTCATTTATCTGCTACTACATGTACTCACTTAGGTAGTAGATACCCGATTTTCCAAGTATCTGTTACTGTTACTGAGTGATTTCTTATAGCATCGCTACTTTCTTCTAGTATCCGCTACTAGATCAATATTCTTTGCTCTGGCGTACATGTATTCAGCTAATATCTACCCTAGTAGACAGAGTTGAGGAAGTAAAAAAGCGGGAGTGCTTTCTCAGACTTCTCTTCCATCGTATGATCTCCGGGAATTGCAAAGGCCTTTGCCCCGGCTCTCACAGTCTCGGCGACCTTGGGGAACTTTTCGGCAAAGTCGAACCAGCTCTGTGGGAGCCCGCATTCTTCGAATCCTGGCGTGGCCAGGAGAGAAACTGCCATCATAGCGGCTGATGGCACTTCATTTTCGTCGTTGACCCTTCGCGCACATGATAGTTCAAAGAGATGGAAAATTTGCTCTGCAATGATTTGGTGCTTTTCTGCGTCGGCCATGTCTAGACTGGGTCAGTCTGCTGGAAACGGCAGACATGCCCAGAACGGCGCACAAGTCCAGAACCGCGGATACAAACACTCTTGTAGAAGTGATTCACGATGATGACCTCGTGGTATTTGAAACAATTGGTCGATGCTGCTTCATTGGCAACGGCGTCGACAAGGCGACCAGCCGAAAGGCGAACAAGGATGGCCCACGAGACGGGGACAGACTCAAGGATGAGCTGAAAGGCAACAAGAATGCCGAAGGAAAAACCCTCGTCACGGCCTACCATCTCGATGGATGTGAGGGGGCCAGCCTTCATGAGGCATCAGACACCCAAAACCCCAAAAGGCCAGACCCCGGTACCAGGACGAGTCCGCGAACAAATCCCACACAACAACTTCAAGGGGCTCATCATCAGGAGCGAGCCAGCAACTACCATCACCGGCCAAGCCGTCATCCCTCATTACCTCATGACAGTGAAAGAAAACCTCTTGGCTGCCAAGAGACTCGTTTCTGGCGTCCCCCTTGAGGATGTTTTTAACACGCCGGCTGCACTCGCCTATTATAACGACGTAGTCGATCGGTTAATCGATAACATTGAGAAAGGAAAGGCCTTGGACCCTCCAGCCATTATGAACCCCTATCAACCGCAAAACGTTAGACCTGCCGCATCAGTCGCAGGTCTGAGCCAGAACAAGGTCAAGCAACTAGTCCTTACAAACCTCTATCCCATGTCTTTTATCAAACCAGTATCCTATCACGATCCACTGGCGAGAACGAACCAACAGGATGCAAATTTTATCTCCCACCTATTATTTCCAAATGAAAAAGGTAGCGAATGGTGCCTACCAGGACGTCCCCGAGCAGAGTCTTGCTGCGACAATCATCTACACTCCTCATTTCTTACGATGGCCTGACTACATGGGACTAGCCGAGTTCCCCCATCCTTTTCGTTTCATCTTCAGAGCTCTTAAAACCGATTCTATATGTGATGAAATAAAAGTCTTGAGATTTATAATATATAAATATATTTTGAAATATATGAAATATTAAAATAATAAAAACTATCTGCTACCTGCTACTTCTGCTATTGTCTGCTATGTCTTTTACTACTATTTACTACTATTACTACGTTCTTCTAGTATCTGCTACTAACAACTTCAACCTGAGCATGGTTTCCGTGCCTTCTTAGATCACTGGGCTGGCCGTTGGGGTTTGGACAGATCATTCGCTAAAGTCGTCTTTATACAAAACAACAAGATCATGGAATTTGTATGCTATTTGACTTAAGGGAAGAAGCAAAGTTCAATCCGGCAACTCTTTTTGATTGGGATTGCTGCATAGTCACCATCGATACAGTTTTTACCAACTTTGCGATGCAAGATTATCCACCAACCATCTAGAACGCGGCCAGAGAAACCATCTCCAGCATACCTCTACATCACCCATTTTGAAGGTTGGATCAAGGTTTGAGGAATCTTATGTAGTCCAGCCTATTATAAAACATCAGCAAACCTATGCCTACAGCACCTCAGTTCGATATCGAACTTCTCCCGTCAACGTCACTAACTGGGCGCTTCAAGTGCATCGAGTATACTGCGACGTTTCGAAATAATGCTGGCCTCCTGTTTTCGCACGGCCAACATCGTCATACTCATCCACCATTAGTTGCACATATTGACAAAGAGTTAAAAAAAGATGGACGGGATTGATGTTCGTTATTAAGCCTACGGCGCTCGTTGCGAAGTTTACGGAAACCTTACCAAAGACCTTGCAAAGCATATAAGAAGCAAGCATGGGAAAAGAGAAGAATGTATCATCATCGTCATCAAATACAGTCAAGAAAGGGGAGAAAGTACGGTATCCTCCTGTCCCTTAGGAGCATGTCCGTCAGTTGGGCGTTCTTTGTTCCATCCCATTTCTTCGTCGCGACATACTTGATCAACTCTTCCGTCTAGCCGACGGCTTCAAATCTGGTGATTGACTTGCGAGTGATCGTAATGATAGGTGTTGGCGGCGCCGGTTCGCGAGGGTAGGCTCTCGGAGAGTCAAATTGTTGCACTTTGTGATTGTCGGTTTGATGTCCATCCTCCATCCTGAGGTCATCGACACCATAGTCGTCCAGTTCCTAGATGACGGTTTCTCTGACGGCGTCCTGCTCGTCCATCAGGGGTAGTCCCTCGTACGGTAAATCAGTTCGCATGATCTTCTGTGCCGGCCTCCACTGTTGGGTCGCCGCATGGGCGAACGCAAATAACTTGCAACGCAGCATCAGGATTGAGATTTCATCTTTGCCGTTCGTGTCCACGTCCCTCATTTTTCTCACTACCAATCAATGGCAGACGCAATCATCATACCGACACAAGCAGAGAAAGTACTTTTGTATGTGATTTCTCAGGCTGTGGCAAGCGATTCACCACGCTCCAAAAACTGAACAATCATCGAAATGTCCACGCTCGTTATCAATGCGGCCATTTGGATTGCAGCCGTACTTTTTCTTCCGGGGAGAAAGCGAGATGCTCACCAAAGAACACATAAAATCGGGACTCGTTTCTGCATGATCTGCTCCAAATCTTTCTCCGGTTCTGAATCATTGAAAAGTCACAAGTTCGTCGCACATTCAGCAAAGAACCGCTTAATGCCCTATATGCAAAAAATGGATATGCATTCAAGGTGCAGCTGGAGGAGCATGCTCGGAGTCACACAGGGGAGCGACTCTTCGAGTGCGAGCAGTACGGGAAAACATTTCAGCTCTCTCGCAGTCCTAACAAACATACCAAGGATGTGCATGAAGACTCGACGAAGTATGTCTGTGATTGGCTAGACTGTGGAAAAGCCTTCTCACTGGAGCAGAGGTTGGTTAAGCATCAATGGGCGCATATCGGAGAGAAGCCTCTGGTATGCGAAGTATGCAGCAAGAACACCAACAGCCGGTCTGGCTTGTATCAACATATGAAATGTCATGCAGGAGAACGAGAGAATGTCTGTAAGATATGCGGCATGCTGTTCTACGATTTGCGTAGACTGCACAGCCATATGGCGGCCCATGATTCCGAAAGAGAGATGGCCAAGTGTGTGACATGTGGGTATGAATACAAGACGCTTAGTTACTTGAAGGTGCATCAAAATATCAAACGTCCCAAAATTGCTTGTGAGCCTTGGCAGGATATATTAGTAGGTGGCACGGAACAGATCTCGGAGTCTTTGGAACACAATTGATAGCGAGTTTGCAACTCCTCAGCGGCTATGAGGCTGGCAACCACCTCAGAATCATTTATTTCTATAGCCAGTACCTACTAGATACTAATAAACAGCTCATTATTTACAAGTAATGTCAAAGCCTGCATACTTTAATAATATTTTTCTAGTATCCGTTATTACTATATATAGATTTCTCTAGTATCTGCTATTAGAGTTATACTTCTCTAGTACCTGCTACTATAGCTATCCGACGATTTTATCAAAAGTATAGGCAGCACCAGTCGTATATATATCACAATACGTCAAGATCGGGGAGTGGAAATCTTTTCGTTCCGGTGTCTAGCTTGTGTTAAGCTGATGATTTCGTGGCCACCATCACTCTTAGTCCGAAGGGAAAGCAAGTGCCATGATGGCAGAGCGTCGGCGTTGTTTATACCGGCAAACGCGTGTGATTTTGATGGACCGGGTGGTTTAAAGGCTCTTATGGCTCTTGCGGAGCGGCTTCGGCGTTTTCTGCTGGTCTGGCTTTGGTTTCGATTGGGGCTTGTGTTGCGGCTTCGTCTACTGCGACTGCAACTGCGACTGCGTAAAGAGGTATGCTACTTTTAAAATGATTCATGCATTCTTGAGTAGCCCCTGGCATACTGTAAGTAATCTTTTGCTCGCAGGTTCGCGCGGATCGCTTTGCAATCTTCGTTTTCGCTTTCATTCAGCGGAATAGATTTGACAAAGAGACTGTGTTCGACTACACGTCGATGAGTTGCAACATGAATTACGAGTGTCCATTGTTGACAATATAATAACGGTGATGCGTAGATTCCTCACCTCCCCATTGTTCTGGGTGAAGACGGTGTCTTTGCCAACAGAGTAAATATACAAGGCAAAAGCAAAGGCAGCAGTCTCCAACAGAGTGGAAATCAGAATTATTGCAGAACAAAAAATTGGAATCTCTGTCCATGTCTGTTTCTGCTTTTGATCCGCGATTCTGATTCATAACTGCCAGAATCATCACTGAGGTTCTCCTACTAACGAGCCGCCAGTTCAGAGCGAGCGTGATAGCGCCGATAAGTATTCACAGTTGACAGAAATCTATCTAATTTTGTGTTCTGTATTGCTATCACGATCAGACAAAATCATGGAGAAATATAAGCCTGAAGTCATTGCGTATTAGGTAGGTAAGAATCAGCAACTCTCAATACCAAGTTTATGAGACTCTTTTATAAATAGTTCAAATACTTTGGAATGTAAATACCATCCGAACACTAAGCGAGTAGCCAATATTTAGTTCTTCGGATGACCATGGGAAACTGCAGCAGGCGAAGGTGTGCAGATAAAATCGGCTCTTCTATACGCCTCGTGTAAGCCTATGTAACTTGTAGCGACGAAACCCATATTTTGTCAGCGCACGTAGTTCTTTGCTTACAGTAGGCACTTACAAAGTGATATAAGCATACTTTGTACGCGGAACTAGATATTACGAAGTGGCTGATGGCAAGTGTGGCGATGGCTTCAATTGCAAACCAGCTCATGCATGGGGGTGGTGCCAGGTACGTGGTTTTGAACCCAGAATACCCGTCTACTATTATGTACCAAGGAAGAAATTAATATTTCGAGTATCCGTTGCCCAATTCATGTAATAGTATCTGAATAAATGGTTCCAGTCAAGCGCTCCTGTCCAGTTGCAATGACAGCCGAGGTATAAGAAACATTTCCCATGGCGCATCAGCTTGTATAGCCAAGCCCCATTGCTGTCAATTTTTAAGGTAGCTAGTATAGATCTTGTATACTTGATCTTGTCTTCATCTTTTTGATTGAGATCTTGTCCATGCAGCTGGAACCACTGCCGGATCTCGCTTTGGCACCAAATCGTGGCAACATGGATCATGAGATAGATGCGACCTTCGTACGAGATGTGGGGTGTAGATCAGGTCAGAGCCGTGGCTGAGCAGCGGGAGATCGGCGGTGATGCATCGCATTCTTACATCTATTGTAGTATTCGGAGTCCTCCGTACAGAGTAGATCCCTCTAATTTCCCTGAATTCAAGTTGTTAAGCTTAAAGTTGAAACTTCAACAGGCTTGCCATCTGCTTGTTCAGACTGTGTCGTATTGGGCGGGTTTGCTTGCGCTGCACAAAAGCTCGTATTCTGGGACTACTTCCGGCTTGGCTAATCAAATCGGCTCGTCGCTCACATCGCCAAGAAGAAATCCTCCGACGGACGCCTTTCTTGCTTCTGCAACTGTGAGCCACCGCCAAGGTTCCATCATTCCAAAGTCATGGCCTAAGCATCCTTGGCGATGCTGACTCGGAAGTTATAGTATGCTACGAGTGTATATATTTCATGTGGCTCAGCGGCGGATTGGGCGAGTGACACACTCACACAAAGCCTTCACTTGACCCCCAACGATGGGGGGCATCGCCGAAGCAAGGACTGGCTTGTAGCGATACCAGCACAAGACATCGGTATCACTTCTCCCGAACATACAGGTCACAAGTCACTCCCTTATTATGATGTGAGAGGTCAGTACTTCGTCCAACCACGCCCGGCCGCTACTCAAACGGGAATACGAACCGGAAATCACAACAAACCAGGCACCAGCATCCATCCCAGCCGGCGACCAACATGGCATCGTCACTTCGCATTCTGTTAATTTACCGTCGCGTCATCACATGTTGCTCGGCTTCTTCTCCTCTTCCAGGGTGATGCTATTACTCACTCATTGCTGCTGTGCGTGAGACTGATTCGCTGGCTTAAATCGAGAGCATGGATTCCCCGCGCTGCAGTTGATGCAGCTAGGCCGAATCCATGTTCCGGATGTAACGCTACGTTAAACGCGCCGCTGGGCTTCCTATTCCAGGCCTAGCAGCGAATATGCAGATGGCCCTGATCAGAGAGGCTGGTGGACTTTTGGCGAGTGGCGTCTCTGTTCCTGGCGGCAGAGCTTACTCGCCGAGGCTCAGAGGAGGGTAATCTGATGATTTGATCTGACATCTGATTCCAACAGTCATGGTAGGGAGTTGTTGTGGCTGAAGATGGGCTTTCCGGCGAGGGTGTCTTTGTTTGTCCTTCTTTCTCGGCTCCATCCGTGTTGGCGTTTACATACTTGAGAGCGGAATACTAGTGGAAACTCTCATGATCGATCATTACAAGTAATCGACCCATCTTTATATGGAGAGCTTTGCTTGTCCGGCAGCAGATGGCATTGACAGATCTTGGGCTCAAGTTCCATTTTCCAGACTCAATAGTGACGGCAGAGCCATGCTCAGGACAACGCGGAGACCATTTGCCAGCTGAACGGAACGGATCAGACGCTAGGGGAGCGCAAATTGGGCTCACGGGGCTGCCGCTGTGGATACGAGAATTGTCGAAGAGAATTTTCCCGAAGCGCGGTCAGGGTTTTGGCCAACTTGGATCAGTCAGTGCCTCTCCCTTTAAGCCAAGCCAATAATTTGTTTCCAGCAGCGCTACGAGAAGCTCATGACAGCACGACCGGCAAACTTGGACCGGTTGGTTGCCCCCAAGTACATGGTTTAGCTCAGCTCAGCATCATCATCACCACTGGCCCGTGTAGGACTGTTCGTATACGAGATGTGAGCCCAATTGACGCCCAGCTAGAGCCTGGATCTCCTCGGGCCATCGGCTGCTTCTCCCCCGCATTGATCGAAAGTTGAGCGCAGCGAACCAACATGGGAAGCGACAGCCATACCGTCATAGACAGATGTAACCAGCAAGGATTCTCTTCCCAATGGCCCCCCTTTCATCGACAGGCTCCACCTCACCGTCCTGCTCGATGCTGGATTCGGACCATCGCCGTGTATGTGGGCCAATAATTCACGAGCGCAACCCATCTTTTGTTGGCTATAGCTGATCATCGCGCAGGAAAAGCTGCACCGGCTGCAGGTTTTTTAAAATTAAATACGAGGCTGCTACTGTTGCTCTGCTCGGATCGTGAGATGCCATTGGGGGAATGAGTTAGCTATGCTAGGAGAGGTGGTATTGGGCACTGGACCGGCGAACAAACATGGGCCACACGCGAGTCAACAGGGAGAATCCTTTCAGCTCCCCCGGATATTCTGTGTGAATCGCGTGGATATGAGTACGAGTACTCGTATATATCTGGCGATCCGGCAGCCCCCTTCCTGCTCCCCCACAGTGGTTCTCCAGGCTTTGTCTCAGACTCAACTCGTCCTCATCACTCGACAATGAGACAAACCGTCGGAGCCGTGGGCCTTTTGGCTCTTGCTCACATCGTCGCGGGCACGCATTGCGATAGCTCTAGCCCTTGCCAGGCCAGTGCCGATGCTGTTGCCACCTGTGCCACGTCCTGTATCGAATCTGCTGCTGTCACCCAGGCAGCCTGCGCTACGGGAGACTACAAATGCCAATGCGACCAGCAACCCGTTATTCAGAACGCAGCTGCAAACTGTATCATCGGCGCATGTGGACTCGGTGGAGGTTCGTAACAGCCCTATAAATCCAGATTGTTTACTTCCTAACAAACAGCGTATAGCCATTGATGTTTTGAATGAAGTTGGAGCTTTGTGTTTGTGTGTCACAGCCAACCCGACAAGCGCTTGCTCATCAACGAGCACAACATCCTCAACATCCCCTCCTTACCAGCCTCCAACTACTGAACCGCCTACAACTACAGTCCCCCAACCACGAAACCCCCGACGACTACGGCTCCCCCTAACACGACTGGCGGCTGTGATTCCGTCTCTCCCTGCCAGGCCAGCGCTGATGCTGTCTACGACTGTGCCAAGCCGTGTATTGAGTCTGCTGCTGTCACTCAAGCCAGCTGTGCCATCTCTGACTATGAATGTCAATGCGACAAGGCTGAGGTTATCCAGGGTGCTGCTGTCAACTGTGTCCTAGGAAACTGTGGCAACACTGCCCTTGACGTTCTCGGACAAGTCTCCTCCCTCTGCGGATGTGTTACAGCCCACCCAACTGTTCCTTGCACCTCGGCTCCAGCTACCACGACTGCACCTCCTGCCACTACGACTCAACCTCCTACGACTGAGTCCACTTCAGACAGCTCAGGGTCTGTCACCACAGAGCCTCCCTCAAGTACAACTGGCCCCATCACCTCTGCACCTGGAATTACAACTGCCCCCGCCTGTGACTCTACTTCTCCCTGCCAGGCCAGCGCTGATGCCGTGTATGATTGCGCCAAGCCATGCATTGAGTCCGCTGCCGTTACTCAAGCCAGCTGTGCCGTCTCTGACTATGAGTGCCAGTGTGGCAAGACTGATGTAATTCAAGGTGCTGCTGTCAACTGCGTCCTAGGAAACTGTGGCAACACTGCCCTTGACGTTCTTAACCAAGTCAGCTCCCTCTGTGGCTGCGTGACAGCGCACCCAACTACACCTTGCACCTCGGCCCCAGCAACCACAACAGCAAAGACTACTACGCCTCCCGACTCATCAGAGACTCCCTGCACTACTTCCAGCAGCGAGACTACCGCAGCTCCCCCTGGATCATCTTCCGGCCCTGGTGGTCCCGGCACGACTTGCAAACCCGGAACCACATCTGACTGTGGTCCTGTTGCCAGCAGCGCTGTGCCGTCCTGTGCTCAGGCTTGCTTCAGCAGTGCCGCTCCCAAGATTCCATGTGATGTTCACGACTATGCTTGTCAGTGCCAGCCTGCGGCTCAGTCTAGCTTGACTCAGCTGCTTGTCCCTTGCGTTGCTACATCCTGTCCCCCTGCTTCGCTCCAGGCTGTCATTGCTGGTGCCTCTCAGGGTAAGAATCAAACCATTCCATATATCGAAAGATGAATTCAATATCATACTGACCATCTCTCTTATAGTGTGTGCTTGTGCCACCGCGCCCCCTAGCCCTGGCGACTGTGGAACTTCACCGCCGGCCACCACCACCACCGGTCCCGGAGGTTCTCAATCCTCATCACAGCCCGGAGGTGGCAACTCTTACCCACCACCACCCGGCACAACTACCGGCCCTGGAACCTCAGCCACTGGCTCCAACTGCCAGCCTGTGCCTATCAAGACATGTGACGCCGTGGCCAGCTCGGCAGTTCCTTCATGTGCCCAGGCGTGCTTCACATCCGCTGCACCCAAGATTCCCTGTGATGTCCATGACTATGACTGCCAGTGCAAGCCTGAAGCTCAGGCTAGCTTGACTCAGCTGCTCGTCCCCTGCGTGGCGACGGCTTGCCCTCCTGCTTCCCTGCAAGCCGTTATCACTGGAGCTAGCTCGGGTAAGGATTTCCCTTTTTTGTACATGTTCTTCTTGAGAAACCTAGATACTAACTGCTCTGTTCTGTAGTCTGTGCCTGTGCTAGTGCTTCACCTACCCTCATTGCCCCTGGAACTTGTCAAAGTTCTGGCCCCCCTGGTGGCGGCAGCTCTGGCGGCTCTGGTCCCAGCAACAGCGGTGGTAACGGTGGTAGCGGATCTCCGACCACGACTCCCGGTGGCGGTGGTGGTGCTTCTCCTACCTGCAAGACTGAGGCTCCCGACTGCGGTGCTGTTGCTACATCGGCTGTTCCCTCTTGTGCCCAAGCCTGCTTCACGAGCGCTGCTCCTAAGATCTCTTGCAGCGTGGACGACTACGCATGCCAGTGCCAGCCCGCAGCTCAGGCCAGCCTGTCCCAGATTCTGGTTCCTTGCGTCGCGACAGCCTGTCCCGCAGCCTCTCTGGAAGCCGTCATCACCGGAGCTTCTTCCGTGTGTGCTTGCGCTACCGGTTCGTCTGGTTCTTCCAACTGCGGTGGCAGTGGTGGTAGCGGAGGCAGCGGAGGCTCCGGCGGCTCCGGTTCTCCTACTGGAGGCAATGGAGGTGGTGAAGGTGGAAGCGGAGGCAGCGAGCCTACTGGCGGATCTGGAGGATCTGGAGGATCCGGAGGAGAGGGTGGAAGCGGCGGAAACGGAGGAGGTAATGGAGGCGGCAACGGAGGCGGAAGTCAGCCTACCGCTCCCCAACCACTCCCTCCCAGTCGCAGGTTCTCGATTGGAGATGAGCCTTGCTGCTGGTGTTTTCGCTCTCACCTGGGCGATTGCCGTTGTGCTGTGATCCAGTTCTGGTACGAATGGCTTAATGTATTGACGAAGCATGCGTGTATATTTGCCTTCATACGGCTCTGACAATTCCAAATTAGAGATGGAATATACTGAGTCTTCAATTAAATAATAATGAAGTTGCTATGAATTTACTTCTCACAGGGCTGATGCAGTAATACCCCCAGTGTTTTGTAAATGAAGTTGTTGAGTGAAGTGAGACTCAGAATAGCCGGGGCGCTTGAAATTGATTGCGATAAGACTGAAGACCGGGCCGAAATCTCCACCAGATTCCTTGTGGAGCCTCAACTCTGACATTTCACAAACAAACAACTCGCCTCGTCTCTCACTCACCACATATCCAAAGGTGAAGAAGTAAGAGGAAGATACAGCCATGGCTTCACAAGAACAGCTGGAACTCGAGGCCAAGCGGACAGCCCACGTCGAACAGCTGTCCAATTGGCTGCTTCAAAACAGCACCATTTACAACATCTTTTTGTCCGGCATCAAGCAAACGTCTGTCGTCGCCGGCACCGTCGTCAGCCGCCTCACTCTTACATCTACACATCTCAACTCCAAAGGCGGTCTACATGGCGCTGTCTCAGCCGCCTTTATCGACTTCACAACGGGACTGGCAATTGCCTCGTGGGACCTGAGGGAAAAGACGGGCGCGAGCGTCGACATGCACATCAGCTACTTGAGCAGCGCGGGAGCCGGAGACGTCGTGGAGATTGTGGCGACGGCGGAGAAGGTTGGAGGATCGATGGCGTTTGTGACGATTTTGATTCAGAAAGTCGAGGTTGTGGATGGGCAGGAGAAGAAGACGCTGGTGACCAAGGGCCATCACACCAAGTTTGTGAGGGGGACTGCGAAGCCAAAGACGGACGGCGAGGTGAGGAATTAGACGTGTACACTGTACATATTATGTATACTATCATACTGGGCGACTTGATGATATGACGACGATAGATTACAGAGGGTTAATAGATCTATAGATGGATAACAAGGCGCGCCTTTGAGAGATAAGATTCGTTGTGGGTTGCCTCGTGGCTCGCTGTGATACGCTCTTAGCCCCGGCATTTGCAGGCGGTTAAAACCATAGCCGAAGAGTCCCTAGCAACAGGCGTTGAACAGTTCCATCTGCTTGTACTTGGAAAGGCGCAGATTTCCGGCTATGGTCGGGTTCGACATCGCGATGTGCGGGCGCTAGGATTGTGGGGGAGGAAACGCAATCGGTGATTCTGGAAGCTTTCTGGGGGGTTGGAAGAAGTATTAAGCTTCGTTTTGTTTTGTGTTTTTACATTGGTGGATGTATCGTTGGTTTATAGACTCAATTGATTTAGACAAGAGACCAATTGAGCCATGAGTGCGACGGAAACAGCTACTGAAGTGGAATATGAACTCTCGCCACGATATTCTCATTCTCGCGACGAGATAAGCCAACGGGATGGAGAGCTTGAAAGAGGACGGTTAGACGTTGAGCTATCGCAGCTCTATTCCCAGAATCGTGATGAAGCGGTTGCCAGCCCCCACGAAGACGAAACTGTCACGCAGGAACTGAAGCCTGTTGATCGAGGACGAGATGCCTGGGCTACGCTTCTAGGCGCATTTGCATTCGATGCATTGTTTTGGGGTACATACTACCTTTTAATACTCTTCGCATACAGCATTCTAACAAATGGGTAGGCTTTCCTGGCAGCTACGGAGTCTTTCAGAGATACTACTCTGACGTCCCCGAATTCCAAAAGGATGCAGTCCGGATCCCCGTCGTTGGAGTCTTGTCCACAGGCTTTTACTACTTCGGGTCGCCCTTTTCCGCTATGCTGGCGAGAAAGTTTCCCAAATACCAGAGGCATCAGATTTATTTAGGCTGGGTTTTAAGCATAGTCGGACTCTTATCCGCGTCGTTTACTTCTTCGGTCAATGGCCTCATTGCCACGCAAGGAGCGCTCTATGGACTCGGTTTTGTGCTCATTTCGATGCCCATCGTGAGCATGGTGAATGAGTGGTGGGTTGCGCGAAAGGGCATGGCGTTTGGACTCATCTCTGCATCTTCTGGTGCCACTGGAGCGGTTCTTCCCTTCATCATCGATGCTCTTCTCCGACGATATGGGTATAAGGTCACGCTGCGGGCTTGTGCCGTTGCAATGGCGGTATTGACAGCTCCGTTGCTTCCGCTGTTCAAGGCCCGATTGCCAGCCTCGGATCAAGCCAATCTGGCCAGGATCAACTGGGATTTTTTTGAAGCAGCCTCTTTTCTGGATCTACGGCTCTGCGGTCCTGGTCCAAGGAATCGGTTTCTTTTTCCCGGTCGTCTTCTTGCCCTCTTACGCTTCTCTCTTTGACATTTCCTCCATCAAGGGCGCGTTGCTGGTTTGCCTCATGTCGATAGCACAGGTTCTGGGACAATTCGCCTTTGGCTACCTCTCAGATAAGAGTCTTCCCGTGAGCCTGTTAATGACAATTTGCTGCGCCTTTGCGGCAACGGCGTCCTTTACGTTCTGGGGCCTGGCCAAGTCACTGCCGCTTCTCGCCGTCTTCAGTTTCATCTACGGCTTCTTTGCTTTCGGGTTCGGAACCATGCGTGTGGCCATGGGTCGGGCCGTCAGCGATGATCCGTCGACGGTGTTTGCCACGTATGCGATATTTGTGTTTTTGATTGGGCGTTGGGCAATATCTTGGTTGGACCTTTGAGTGCAGAGTTGATGGCGCCGAGGGAGGTGATTCGGGAGCATTACGCGGGCAACAAGTACGAGCCCATGGTGATTGTGACGGGAGCGACGTCGTTATTTGCTGCTTTTATTGTTTTGGCTTGGCATGGTTACAAAGGCCTGTCGAAATGAGTCTGGAACATATAAAGAAGCGTGTGAATTATAGAGTTCTCCTATTTGAACAGTTGTTTTTTCCTATTTGAACAGTAATAGTCTGTGCGCTGCGCTAAGTAGCCCGTGCACACTAAATTTCTAAAACCATAGCCAACTTCAAGTATAAGAAAAACAGACTAAAATAAATAAAATAAATATTTTAAAAAATATTTATAGCTTTATTACACTATAATTTTATAATAATTTATTTTTAAAATCTATTTT
>MDJU01000073.1:0-81121 GCA_001721665.1 Trichoderma pleuroti
ATGCCATCAGACTTCCCGCCATCCGCTAGTTGAGCCACTCAACGAATGCTTGTCAGTATCGCAGCAACCGCCCAACCCCCGATTACCTGGAGATTTTAGCCACACACCCCGCGAGAAAAAAAAAAGTTGTGGACTTGGGCCGCAGCCTTTTAAATCTTGTCTCCCTCCCACCCACTTTCTTCTTCTCTTCCGATCTCACCTCCTCCTCCTTTCATTATTTTTTTCATCTACTTTTGGTCGTCACTGATTTCGACCTTGGACTTGTCTTCCAGATAGTCCATTCGCCTTCTTTGACGAGTTGTTCTTTGGTTCCTCCCCATCGAGCAGCGCCCCCCTCGAATTTACACACCAAAAAAAGCCTCGATACGAGAGTCGATTCCTCCATCGGCTCTGTTGGCTTCATTAGAAATCGAACGACTCACATCGATTTCGATTCCATCCTTCGTCCTCCGACTCTTATAATTCTTATACATACTCAACATCACCGCCAAAATGCCTAGCGAAGGTGCCGAGTCCATCAAGATCCTGGACGAGCTTTTCCAGAAGCTCACCGTCTCCAAGGAGGCGGCGGACATTAAGCAGTCCGCTGGAGAGCTCGCTGGTTTCCTCAACGGTCGCATTGACGACCAGGCTGTCCCCGAGAAGTAAGTTCGATCTTTGCAACACCTTGACATCAATTGTCCCTTTTTTTAGCCGGGGAAAACTTTTTTTTTTTGCCTCCTATCTTGCCTGGCAACAAATGCCCCGCCACTCACAGCGGGGTTGGCCTGCCTACCCCTCCATCAGTGGCCACCCTGGCTGCTAAACTCCCCTGAAAAAAGTTTTTCCTTTAGCTGTGCGACATCAATTTTTAGCTGCGTTCAAGGGTATTAACACGCCTTTTCCTAGGATCATCGGAGACATCAAGAAGAGCCTCGTCAACAAGAAGGACGCCACCGCCCGTGAGAAGGCTGCTATCGCCGTCGAGGCCATTGCCTCTCACTCTGAGGTCGCCGCCAACGTCGAGCCCTACCTCATTGTTCTTCTGCCCACTCTTCTTGCCGCTGTTGGCGACAAGATCACTGCCGTCAAGAATGCCGCTACCGCTGCTGTCCTGGCCATTGCCAGCGCCATCAACGGCAACGCTGTCAAGAGCGCTCTCCCCTACCTGATGGAGTCTATCCGCACTGCCCAGAAGTGGCCTGAAAAGATGGCTGCTCTGGACTTCATCCTTGCCCTTGTCAAGACCGCCCCTGCTCAGCTCTCCTACCGTGTTCCCGACTTGATCCCCGTCGTCTCTGAGGCCATGTGGGACACCAAGAAGGAGGTCAAGGAGCATGCCTACAAGGTCATGGAGACCATCTGCCAGCTCATCGTCAACAAGGATATTGAGCGATTTATTCCCGAGCTCATCAAGTGTATCGCCAAGCCTGAGAACGTCCCCGAGACTGTCCACCTTCTCGGTGCCACCACCTTCGTACTGAGGTCCAGGAGCCCACCCTCGCTCTCATGGTCCCTCTTCTGGACCGTGGTCTTGCCGAGCGTGAGACCGCCATCAAGCGAAAGTCTGCCGTCATTGTTGACAACATGTGCAAGCTTGTCGACGACCCCAACATTGTCGCTCCTTTCTTGCCCAAGATGATGCCAGGTCTCCAGAAGAACTACGACAACCTTGCTGATCCTGAGGCTCGTGAGAAGACCAAGCAGGCCCTCGACACCCTGTACCGTGTCGGTAACGTCGTTGACGGCAAGATCCCCGAGGTTCGCAACGACGGTGACGTCTCCGTCGTCCTTGGCAAGCTTAAGGAGATCCTGTCTGCCCGCTATGCTTCCCTTCTTGCCAAGATGGAGCCTGTCGCTGAGTACATCTCCGCCATTGCTGGTCAGCTCATCGACATGAAGGAGGCTGAGTCCCTCGTCTGGGTCGAGAGCCTCAAGCCCTACGTCGCTGTCATCACCGGCATCGACAACGCCGAGAGCACCATTGAGACTCTCCGCAAGCGTGCTTCTCCCAACGCTGCTGAGGAGGAGGAGGGTGAGGCTGATGATGAGGAGGGCGAAGACCTTTGCAACTGCACTTTCTCTCTTGCCTACGGTGCCAAGATTCTGCTCAACCAAACCCATCTCCGCCTCAAGCGTGGTCAGCGTTACGGTCTTTGCGGTCCCAACGGTTCCGGTAAGTCCACTCTCATGCGTGCCATCAACAACGAGCAGGTCGAGGGTTTCCCCAAGCAGAGCGAGGTCAAGACTGTCTTCGTTGAGCACGACCTTGACTCCGCTGATACTGAGATGACCACCATCGACTGGACCATGAAGAAGCTTGCCGAGGCCAAGGTCGACGTCTCTCAGGCTGATGTCGAGAAGCGCCTGGACGAGTTCGGCTTCACCGAGCAGATGGTCCAGGGCGAGATTTCCGCCCTGTCCGGTGGTTGGAAGATGAAGCTCGCTCTGTGCCGTGCTGTCTTCGAGGCTCCTGATATTCTGCTGCTCGACGAGCCTACTAACCACTTGGACGTGAAGAACGTCAAGTGGCTCGAGGACTACCTCACCGGCTCCCCTTGCACTTCCATCATCGTCTCTCACGACTCCAGCTTCCTTGACAACGTCTGCCAGCACATCGTCCACTACGAGCGATTCAAGCTTAAGCGTTACCGTGGTAACCTGAAGGAGTTCGTCAAGCGTGTTCCTTCCGCCAAGTCCTACTACGAACTCGGTGCCTCCGAGATGGAGTTCTCCTTCCCCGAGCCCGGTTTCCTTGAGGGTGTCAAGACCAAGGCCAAGGCCATCCTGCGTGCCACCAAGATGTCCTTCCAGTACCCCGGTACCTCAAAGCCCCAGATCCAGGAGATCAGCTTCCAGTGCTCTCTTGGCTCTCGTATTGCCGTTATCGGTCCCAACGGTGCTGGCAAGTCTACTCTGATCAACGTTCTCTGCGGTGAGCTCATCCCCACCGGTGGCGAGATCTACCAGCACGAGAACATCCGTATCGCCTACATCAAGCAGCACGCCTTTGCCCACATTGATAACCACCTTGACAAGACTCCTTCCGAGTACATCCAGTGGCGTTTCCAGACTGGTGAGGATCGTGAGACCATGGACCGAGCCAACAAGATCATCACCGAGGCTGATGAGAAGGCCATGGACAAGGTCTTCAAGATCGAGGGTACCCTGCGTCGTGTCATTGGCATCAACGCCCGTAGAAAGTTCAAGAACTCGTACGAGTACGAGTGTTCATTCGCTCTGGGTGAGAACGTTGGCATGAAGGGCGAGCGATGGGTCCCCATGATGACCGCCGACAACGTCTGGCTGCCCCGTAACGAGCTGTTGGCCTCTCACCAGAAGATGGTCGCTGATGTCGATATGAAGGAGGCTCTTGCCTCTGGTCAGTTCCGACCTCTGGTCCGAAAGGAGATTGAGGCCCACTGCGCCAACTTCGGCCTCGATGCCGAGCTGGTTTCTCACTCCCGCATGCGCGGTCTGTCTGGTGGCCAGCGTGTCAAGACTGTCCTGGCTGCTTGCTCTTGGCAGCGACCCCACTTGATCGTCCTTGACGAGCCTACCAACTATCTGGATCGTGACTCTCTGGGTGCTCTGTCCAAGGCCCTGAAGAAGTTCGAGGGTGGTGTCATCATCATTACTCACTCTGCCGAGTTCACCAAGGACTTGACTGAGGAAGTCTGGGCTGTCATGGACGGCAAGATGACTCCTTCCGGCCACAACTGGGTTCAGGGCCAGGGTGCTGGTCCTCGTCTCAAGCAGGATGACGATGATGAGGAGGACAAGTTCGATGCTATGGGCAACAAGATTGTTAGCACCAAGAAGAAGGCCAAGCTGACCTCTTCTGAGCTGCGAAAGAAGAAGAAGGGTAAGTTCATTGCAAATTCATCTCATGATCCAATAGTGAACATGTTTACTAACTTTGTTCCTTTCCAGACCGCATGGCCCGCCGAAAGCGTGGTGAGGAGGTGTTCAGCGACGAGGATGATCTGTAAACGATTCAACATACCCCACATCACGGCATCTCGATGACGCCTAGTCCTTGATGACTTAGAGGATTTTTTTCCATGTTCCTTTTGTTTTTAATTGATGAGAAATACGGATTGGTAACGGAAAAGTTGCGATGCGTTCTTGCGATGATTGTATGCTCGGGCTGCCGATAGAGAGGGCCTTCTCAATAGATTGATGGCCTGGAGGAGTGTGGGACACCACGACCTGGGGATGGAGGACCCCCATGTTGTTTGTCACAAGCTCTCGCACCTTGGGCTATAGAGGAGGAAGAGGGTACATAGAAGCCCGAATAGACTTTTTAGTAACAACCTCTTGAATTTCACCATCGTGTGTGTCTTTCTGTGAATGTTGAGCAGGTGCAAGTATGCTTTGAGGATACAAGCCTTGTATTATAGATTCACATGTGTTTGTTCCTCTGGGGTTTACGCAAGTTGGTACAGATATCGTCAGAAGCCTTTTCACTTTGATATGAAGATACAGACACCTCTCATGACAATTTTACTTGATGGAGAATTCGATTACAACAGCACGTAGTATTATGTATCTATGCTGCGAGAGCTTGTTCAACCAAGACCATGCCCAGCCCTTGTATAAAAGTAGTATCATAGTTCAGGTTGGTCTTTTTCAGAGGTTTCACCTCACACCATCATGGTATTGAGAAATGGCAGCAGGAAATAGTGTTTGCCATCGTATTGGGTCTGCCTGGTCCATGCTTTTACGGCATGAGCCTAGTCTCCTCTGAACATTCATTATAGTGAGCCTGATGCAATCCGACGTGGTAATGGCAACGTAAACAAGAGCATTGACGTCTCACAGGCCCTCTCAAACAACTCCCTTCATTCAAAAGCCATCTTCAACCTCTAGGGTATACCTCATTCACTTCCCCCTCCTCGAAACCATCAAGACCCGATTCTACTCGCCCAATCTCCCAACAAATCACCCAATCAGCGTGAATGGTTTAGTGGTAAAATTCTCCGTTGCCATCCGCAACGTCGGGGAGCCCTGGGTTCGATTCCCAGTTCACGCAGATTTCCGAGATGGGCTTCGTCTTCTCTCGGCCTCCCTTTCTTTCCAGGCGTAATTGGTTTAGTGGTAAAATTCTCCGTTGCCATCCGAGCAGCGTCGGGGAGCCCTGGGTTCGATTCCCAGATTACGCATTGACATTTTTCTTTTTTGCTTCTGGTGTTTGGTGTTGGTCGTGGAGTTGTGAACTTTGGTGGGGCTGCTTGGTCTTGGTGATGGTGATCTCTTTTGTCTGCTTTTATATGGTGCAAGTGTTGGTCAAAGTATGAAACAATATTTTCTATTTTTGTCATCATATGTCCTGGGTATATCTCTCATGTCTATGTAGCTCATTCATCTTACACGTCTAGCCCTCGTATATCCCATGTAGAATCTCTAATTCCACAAAACGTGATGGGTATATATATATAAAATAACATAGAAACGAAAAAAAGGGGGGACGTAATAAAGACGTGTGCTCATAATACGGCCTTAGCCGTAAGGACGAACGCAGGGGGTTTTCTTGGCTTCCCTCCTTACGCCACAGCAAAATCCGCGTTCTTGTTGCGCTTGATTCCAACCAACTGCAACATCTCGGTCCAGAATCCAGTCGGGGGCTCGACAAAGTGTGACTCGTAGGCGTCAATCGTTGGCCGTTGCCAGACAAGATCCAGCTCACTGGGACGGACAACTCGGGTGCGCTTCACCACCTTCCAGAAGATGAAGAGGATAGGTGCCAGGAGCTGCATGGTGTAGTTGCGGAAGAAGGCCGAGACATCCCAAGGCATGAAGGCTCCGTATCCGTATCCTCCAACCACGAGTAGCTGAATAACAAGGGCGATGATGGCGCAGTAGGGCTGTCCCCAGCCAAAATAGGGCAGCGTCTTCCGGTCAACGCCTTGGGCCTTGCAAGCTCTGTAGAACCAGAGATATGTGACAGACATGACGAGGTAGTCGATAATTCCACCGGCGGTGATTAGGCTTACCAGCCAGTCGAGCACGACAGCAGAGCCGTTGCCAACTTGGAGAAAGGATAGGAATGGGAAGCACATGACGACCAAAAAGGCATTGATGGGCACACCCTTGCTCGTGCACTTGCGCAGGAATCGAGGGGCACGGCCCTCGAGGGCCAAGCCGTACAGTGATCGGGTTGCACAGTAGGTATAGGTGTTTCCAGCAGAGAAAATGGATGTCATCATGAGGGCGTTGACGATATGAGGCAACACAGACACGCCCATGTTTTGCATGGCAATGACGTATGGCGAAGCCGCTGCAGTGCCGCTGCCCTTTCCGCCACTGAGCAGGTCCGCCAGTGTCTTGTCGTTGTACGGAAGAATGATGCCGACTGCCAGGGCACTGCCGATAAAGAAAATGCCAAAGCGGATGTAAATGGTCTTAAAGGCCGTCTTGATGTATATACGAGGGCGCTGAGCTTCAGCCGCCACCATGGAAATATACTCGGGTCCGACGACGGCGAAAGCTGCGCTCCAAAGGCCTGTTAGAAAGCCTTCGAAGCGACCAAGGGCGCCCTGCGAATGGTACTCGGCGAAGGCTCCGGGGTTATTCCAGTATCGAAAACCATAGGCATCGTGGTTCGGATTGCCGCCGACCATGGTCACAAAGGTGAAGGAGAAGAGTATGAAGATGAGAATAACCTTTCCACCGGATAGGTAAAACTCGGCTTCACCATAGGCTTTCACAGCGAGGACGTTTAGCAGACTACAGATTCGATGGTTAGCAAATGTCCTTGGGCAGCAAGAGAAAAAAGGTGGCAGAATCTAGAAGTGCGAGAACCCCTTCCCGACCTTCGCCCCTCCTGGCAGGAGATGGAAAATCTTACGCATAGCAAACGATAACGGCGGCACAAATACCGGCAGTCGGGCCTGGATTGGTAATGTTTTCGTCCCAAAAGGAGATGACAAGGTTGAGTGCCGTGATTTCGAATGGAATGAGCAGAGCCTCGTACAAGAAGAAGTTCCAGCCAGCCATGAATCCCAAAGCATCATCGACCCAGTGACCTGCCAGACGAATGAAACCTCCGGACACGGGCATATAGACAGTCATCTCCGCGAGAGAGTTGTTGACCAATCCGAGAACCATGGAATACAGAGCATAAGCCAAGAAAAGGCTGGCCGGTCCGGCTGTGGAAAGTCCACTTCCGATGCTGACGAAGAGAGCAGTACCAATCGAGCCACCGATGGCAATTAGTTGGATTTGACGATTGTTAAGTCGTCGCTGAAGGCCATCCGCATTCTCGATGAACTCTTGGGACCCCATCTCTGGGGACCCTGGAGCCTCAAACTTGGGGTGCTTTTCATCATCCGTAGTGGCCATTTTGGAGGTTATTCAGTAACGCAACGACAGTGTTGTCTCTTGCTCCGCCGTCATGAGAAGGCGTGACGATAGCCAGGTGTTTAATTGACGAGCATTTACAGACAGTGATGCTGATCCTTTAGGTGAATGATTGCTGTGGGGAAACGAACAGGAAAACATCCAAGGACGAAAAAGGATGAGAGGGAGAGGAATGAAGTTCCACATGGGAGGAGTGATGGGTGAAGGAGGAGTATTTGTAGCAATTGCTGATAGGCGGCGAATCAAACGGGCCAGGGACATCCGAGAGTACCTACACTTAAGTATATGGCTGGGACTGGCCGAAAGAATGAAGGAACACATACTAAACCCGAACAACTAGGGACCGGTAGAAGAGCGAACACAACACCGAGCACCTAGAAACCGCGATTAGATTGGACAGCATCACTGTGACGCTGAATCTTATGTGGGGGGAGGGCCGAACTGGAAACGCTTCCAATATGGTCTCAGGCCATTTTTTTGCGCTTGATGCTGCGCAGTCGACTGTACTGGTCTTGGCACACTGCCCCAAAGCTGCTCTTGTCCTACAGCTGGCGAGTCGCTCTCTATTCTGCGCGCGTACCCTGCCATTGTCGTTCATGGTGGAGAAGCCAAGGAGGACGCCAGAGGAGAGCTAGCGCATTAGGCCCTGCTTAGAACGAACGGGATGAGCAGCCCATCCACACAGAGGAGGGCCAGGGACCCAGATGGAGGAACAGGGGGGACGGCACAGTGTCAGATTTCCCAGGCCTCCCTGTACTTGCTCCTAGACATTCTGTACTCGCCAGAGACGCTGGGGTGGAAATCCGCAGCCAACAGTCGGTGTCATCCTCAAAAGGAGGTACAGAACATCTGGTACTGTAGATGGTGATTAGTACTAGGTATTAAATAAAGGAGTAGACACACGGGTAGTGGTACTGTACGGCCATGGGGACATCTGAAAAGCTTCAGTATAGAAACCTTCCAAAGTCTGGCTTGACGCATCCGGGATCTTGCCTGCCACGTGTAATAAGAGGACATGTCTCCTAGATAGACGGCCAACTGTTGGCGAGATTTCCGTTGTTTGCATATATGGCCATGCTGATCAGCTTCCGTGAATGGAAACTTGTATGAAATTGATTTCTCATCCATTCCCCGACTAGATGGATATCCTTGATCCCGGGCAGATGCAAGGTGATTGAAATCGATGTGGTAAGACTATTGCGATTGTCCATTACCTGAGATCCGAAGTCTGGTCACTCAAAGTCTCATGATATGTACAGCCGGAGACAAGGCCAGGGATAAGTTTGCAAGCCGAGTAGATCTTGATATTGCCTACTCAATCAATATTGGATCTAGAATCTCGAGATCGGCTCTTCAACCACCTCGATTGATCCAAGAGGACTGTGTTCTGTACGGATCATCGAGTGTTGCATTAAGCCTGAGATACAACTCGGCCCCGGATCTTGCGCAGTTCTCGCAGCATACCGCTGTCAGAAATGTGCATCTAGCCATCTCTTGCACTCTTGCCGTTGAGAAAGAGGCCATCCTCGTCGTTTCAGTTCATCACCTCCATGGCGTTTGTCTCGATTGCACAACTCGGCTGATGAGCACTGTGCAAATCGGCCTTTTTACGACATGTCGCCGGAAGACCCTTCGCCACTTGACGGAAAGTTTTAGGCTTAGGCCAAAGCCTTTTCTTCTGGTAACTTTCCCATCACGGCTGGACACAGCGCATGCTGCTCAAAGGACATGCGAGTGACGCTCCTCAGCCCCCTCGGCCAACGCTTGAAAGCGGCATGATCCAGCTGCTTTCGTCGAAGGAATGAATCCCCTGCACACAACACTGACGTCACCCCGCCTAAGCCTTGTCCCACTACTAACGCGCCTTGGACTAGAGGGTATCGCCGATCCGTGGCTCAGTGGACGATGTTCCTGGTCGCACAGTTTCGGGGACAGTGCTTGATGGCGAGACGGAATAGCCATTCGAGTAGAATTGGCATGACGAGTGCGACGGCCCGAGGGCTATGTGCGTGTGCTCTATTATAACTGTTTGGATGACTTCTGGTCACTGTAGACACCGCATGTATACTAACCTAGGATTGCAGCACCCCTTGGTGGCGAGCAAGGCAAGGCAAGAGAGCAGCAAGGCCAGCGGAAAGCCGCAGCCGGATATTGGAGGTTGCCCCGATCCTTGTCTCTGGTGCTGGCGAGGGAGAGACGAGGCTGCCGGCTAAATCCATTCCAACAAACGGCCGTACAGTTGGAGGAGCTGCATGCGGTAGGCTGGACGGCGCGAGTCAGGACAGCAGCAAAGTCAGCCTTGACCAGAGCCGTACTCGTCATATTTGCCTTGGCTGAAGGCGACGGCGAGCCTCGACGGCCAAGGCTAGCCAATGCGAAGCAAATGGGCAAATGGTGGTTTGTTGAGGCGAGAAGCAAGGAATAAAACGTCGCCAGTTGATTTGTGGACTCGTTTTGTTCCCCACCGTTTGGAGTGGGGGTCTATACGGAGTGCTTACAGTAGATTGGGCTAGCAGTTCTCCGTACTTTTTGTGTGGGCTGCTGTTAATACCACACACCAAAGTGACTTGTACTAAACTCCGAGCATGGGGTCTCTACCTCGCGGAAACCACTCGTTCTCGCTAGTTTCTGACGGTCTTTAGGTTTCTCTCTCGTACTTGTACGCCGACCTGGAGAGGCGGTGGAGTCGTTGCCTTCGCACTGTGACACTTGTACGAGTACAGGGCTCTTGGGTGCAGCGCCCGTGCTGCAAAAAGTCCCTCCACCCTTGATGAATCAAGGACTCCGTACCAGTTAGTCTCTTGTCCTACTGTAGGTGCTTTGCTCCGGGGGCCAATTCAAGGCGTAATAGACGGCGCCGACAGTCGTTTCAGGGCCTCGGCAGCGCCAGGGTTTTTAGTGGCAAGTCGCCAATGAGCGTCCAGAGCGCCGCAAGAAACGGACGCTAACGGTAAATTATAGCGCAAGCCTTTCTTCTCTCGGGCTCTTTTCCACCTGCGTCTGTGTACCTACGAGTATATGAGAACTCGCATAATAGGCCTCGTATCGCTGCTGCTGTCGCGTGACCTCTGTTCATCCAGGCTGAAAGGGGATGGCTTCCCGTAATACGGAGTGCTTGTTCATATTCGCTCAGATGCTGTTGTCGAGCTTCTGCTGTAGTTGAGTCTCTAAAACGTCCATACTTTTACCAAAACTCGACCTTTGCCACCGCCGCCCGGAGCATTCTTTTTGCTCGTAGCATACATACAAATTCGAAGGACATCATCACTAAAACCCGCACAGGTCAGAAAAAACTCTGCCCAGTCCACTCACACCCAGCTTGGTGAGCCTGTGGGGCCGTTTCAAGACGGTGCGTGTCGAGTAAAGCCAACAGGCATGATGAGATGGGGCAAAAGAGCGAGAGAGAAAAATTAATAAAAAAAAACACATCAGAATATTCTTCATTGTCCAAGCATGTGAAGATGGATTCTCTCATTTGGATGAAGCCATCTCCGCGCATAGAGATGAAGCTCAACAAATTTAGCAGCAACGTTGCGATAAGGCTATACATGTTAAGCGAGGCATGGCCTAGAACTGAGTAGATGCAGCCCCGGATTTGCATTGCCATTTTGGGGAAATCACATGTCAAAGAGATGGCATTTCTGAAGCTGATGGGATTTTGTTGAATGAGGTGAGCAGGGAGCATCGTCTACTGTATCTGCGTGAGCGGTGAGGATGTTGACAAGCTGGTTCGCTGGTATTATTTGAAGCTCTTGTTCGTGTTCACCAAGCTTTGATCCGTTTCAAATTCAATGGCCAAGGCAGCACTTGGCCCATCTCACCGCTGCTAACCCAGAGCTGTCTTCTCTTATACTCTTTCAGTGACCGTAGCAACCATGATAGGTAGAGGAACGATTCAATTCAAGTTGGATGAAGCTGTAGTAGATGCTGAATGTATGCAAGATAATGCGTCCAGACTTTCTTCTTGTCAATCGACACATGGCTGGCTGTCAGTGAGAATCTGATAGGTGGGGTAAAGGGTTCTTGGACGCTAAAAATTTCTTGAAAACCGCCATCCCACCTCGCTGTTGTTATCGATAACGAAAACCACAAAAAAAGGAAGCCTGCAAAACAACCACCAGATACCGTATCAAGGCATCCAAGGGCAGCTCATGTCTGTCTCAGGATCATACAAGTGACATTCTTTGATACCCGGATCCATCTCTACCTGGTTCGTGGCGGCTCTGTGATCGCCAGGGCTGCCGTCCAACACCAACAACTCCAAATATCACCATCCAACCCCACCATGGATTCAGCATCAGAAAATGTTAATACCCTGGCCGCCCTGGTTGGCAGTGCTGTAGCGGAGCAACTCATAACGGCACACGTATCTCATCTGGTCTCCTCATCGAATGAGGCAGCCTCGGTCTTATCCACAGAGCACTCATCCTTAGAACTCCTTGCCATAGGTCTAGCCGCTCTCGATGCCTTCCTCCAAGCAACCGTCACCGGCCCTGTCCTGCTAGCGAATGAGTCAACTCACGTCGAGAAGCTGTTTGTCAGTGCTTGGAACTCAAGCAACTCGGCATCTCATGACCCAGCCGTTGCTCTGCATCAGCTTCGAAGGGCCTGCCTGAGATATTTCGAAGTTGATGGCGTTGTTCCTTATGCCCACATTCCTCATTTGGAACTCTTCTCTCTGGCCAAGTACATCTTGGTTGACTCCCTAGCGTCCGAAACAAAGGATGTATTTGAGTTGTCTTCAACTGAAGGGACTTTAACAAAGCGTAGCCTCGCGTGGGAAAGACTGCGTGTCAACGTCTGGCACTACAAGATTATCACGCAACCAAGCTTGGGCTCATCATCCAACTTCAACAAGAGCTCACAATGGAGTGATGTGCCTACACTGGCAACGCAAATCAGCAATGAAATAGACGCTCTTCGAGGGAAAATCCTCAGCAGTGAAGTCTGGGCTACGGAAGAAACCTGGGCCAGGGAAGAGAAGGCCTTGTTTCTTATCGAAGCTGCTAACAACTACATTCTTCTTGGTCGTAATGACAAGGCAAAAGAAGCCATAGACGAAGCCGCACAGGCTACTGGAGTTGCTTACGCTTTGTCTGGAGCCCTTGGAAAGAGGACAAAGTTTCAAGAGAACAACCTCAGTCAGTTGGTGGTCTTTGCAAAGAGTGCCACCGAACAAGACCTTGCAGGAGCTGCCAGCAAGGGCGATGACGAAGAGGCCAAGCCGGATGCCCTCAAGCTCAACGACGACACCCTGTTGGAAGAGATCCATTACGCAAAGGAACCCATAAAGACTACGACAGCCGTTGAGACTCTGCCGCCTGCGTTGGCAGACCTGGCGCCCGATGACCAGCCACAACTATCTGCCCTCGATGAAATCATTCTTCTTACTGAGGCAACAATCAAGGATGCCTTTTCGCCCGTCGACAGCCTCACCTCTGAGCAGATTATGCCCTTTGCAGTCCGTGTTTTGACCGACAAGTCCGTCAACTGGCAGATTTACACACAAGCCCTGCTCGTCCGTTCAAGGATAGAAATCCACAGAAGCAGAACAGTTGAGCGCGGTGTCCTCCAGTTACAGGCCGTGGCCGACCAAGTCCTCACCGACACCACCTTTTCCACCCCAAGCAAAGAAGCCCAGGAGAACGATGAATCCGATGTCCCAGCTATTCAGGTCACTGCCCCCCGGCCAAGCTACCGCCCCTGTCGATGATTCAAAACCCACCACTTTCCTGCCCGCCGCAACAAACTCAGAATCTGCCCCTGCCCACGTTCGGCTCCGTTATATCCACGCTCTATCTACCCCTCCGCGATGGCATCTCGAATCCGAGCTCGCCTATGCCTGGGCTGGCGTTGGCTCCATGACATCAGCTCTGGAAATCTTCAAGCGTCTGAAACTCTGGGCAGAAGTTGCTCTCTGCTACGCTAGCAGCGCAGCTGCCGAGGACGAAGATGGCCGAGGCAGCGGAGGAGAGGCCAAGGCAAAGGGAATCATCCGCTGGAGACTTTTCAACAAGACCGGAGCTGCGGCGGACTCCTCATCCGAGCCGGAAGACGAAGTTGTCGGCCAAGACGTCGGCTTTCTCAAAGCGGAGGACTTTTCAGGACCGGAGCGACAGCCTCCCCCCCCGAATGCCGCGCGCCTGTGGTGCATCCTCGGCGATTTGGAAAACGATCCATCTCACTATGAGCGCGCATGGGAAATCTCCAAGCAGCGCTTCGCCCGCGCCCAAAGATCCCTGGGAGAATACTACCTCGGCCAAAAGGATCTGGGCAAGGCCCTCGAGGCCTACAAAAGGGCCACCATCGTCAACAGACTCAGTCCCGACATGTGGGGTCGTCTCGGCGACATCAGCCTGCGTCTGGGACGCTTTGAAGACGCCGCTGAGGCTTACAGTCGATCCATTAGCAGCGCAAACGACACCGAAGGAGGCGAGGGCGCCAGAACATGGAGCAATCTCGGCAGTGCCCTGTACAGCCTTTACAGCGAGTTGACAGCTCCTGAAAGAGACAAAGGGGAGATTAAGCCTACAAACGGCGCCGCCGACGACGATGAAGAAGACAGCATCACAGCAGCATCAGAAGAAAAGACCACATCCCGCGACCCCAACAAGCTCCTCGCCCAATCCCTCGCAGCATACAAAAAGGGCGCCTCCATCGCCCACGACAACTGGCGCATCTGGGACAACGTCGTCACCCTCGCCTCGCGCATCTACCCGACCCCCGTCTCCGACATCGTCATTGCAATCTCAAACATTATCCGCATCCGCAAGTCGGAAACCGCCCTCGACATCGACATCCTCTCCGCCCTCCTCCAGGACGCCATCCTGTCAAAGGACAAGGCCCCCGCGAGCAGCGGCATCCACGAGCCCGCCCGCGGCTCCGTCGAGCGCGCCGTCGTCCGCCTCGTCGAGGAGCAGATTACGCCCCTCATCACCACCCGCTCCGAGCTCTGGACCCTCGTCTCGCGCCTCCGCGCCTGGCGCAACGACTACGCCGGCGCCATCGATGCTTCGGAACGTGCCTGGCGTGCCGCCGTCGGCTCCTCCGGCGGCTCTGGAAGCGGACTGCTACCTGGAGAATCTGCCTCGGGCAGCGCCGACTGGACGTCCGACGAGGCAGCCTGGACGGAAGTCGTCAAGCGCACCGACGAGCTGGTCTCCGTGCTTGAGAACTGGGGACCTGACGTCGAGACCATTGGACAAAAGTGGAAGGGCAAGGCGCGCAGCGCCGTCCGCAGCGTCATGGGACGAGGAAAGGCAACGTGGGAGGACAGCCAGGGGTGGCGGACATTGGAGAATCTCATGGAGGGACTGAAAATAGACAGGAGTTGAATAGACTAGAATTAGATGAATGCAAAAAAAAATTATCGAAGCAAGGCTCATTCAGAATTGCTCAACACCGTTACTTTAATTTACTTGAACCTCTATAAAGCATAAGTATACAAGTGCTTGATGCAGTGACACAAACGGGCACTGCCCAAATCTTAAGTCAAGCTACCGGCATCAACACTTTAATCACAACACACATGACAACAAAAACTGACACAAATTGCATCGCCGAGCATCATTTCTCAACACCAGTAGGCATGTTACATGAAACTACACTAACCAGCTGTCATGTTCGCTTATACACATATCGCTCTTCCGCAGTCATCCAAAACAACAACAAAACTTCAAGCCCAATACATGAGATTATAAGCAACAGCTCTTTCAAACAAAGCTTCATTTCTTGCCCTTCTTGCGGCCGGGGACAACCTTGAAGTCGACACTCTGGATCGCTGCCTCGCTTTCCCTGGTCTGGGTAGCACCGCTCTTTTTAGCAACTTCGCTCCATCCGCCGCTGGACATCGACGCCTTGCTTTCGGCCTGGGTCTGCTTTTCAACCACACCCTTCTCTGCTAGCTTCTTTCGTCGAACGTACTCTTCGGCGAAATGGCGTCCGTCCATCGTGGTGGAGTTAGCGTACACAGCGTCTGCGATCAATCCAGTGTCGAGGGGCAGGACAGCTAAATCTGCTTGGAAGCTCGTGACTGCAATATACGTGTTAGAATGTGTCGGAAATTTGAAATGCGAACCGTGTAAGGACGACTTACTATCGTTGACGCCAGTGATCCCCCTCGAGAGCTCCCTGTAGGCCCACTTGTTGAACTCATCCATGGCGGTGTTGGTAGAGCTGATATTACTAATGGACTTGGGTGCCAGCTTCACGGGGGTGGCCAAGGCAGGCTTGGTACTGCTTGTGCTAACTGAGCGGCTTTGAAGCTGAGACGGAACAGTAGACGGGCTCTTCACTTTGCCACCGGCTCCAACGGTGGCCCAACCACTTCCACTGGTCAAGATGGGAGAGGGTGCCGTCGGCGTGGGGCCGTGATTGGGCTTACCGGCGAGGTTGGCATAGCTCTTGGCGGTGCCGACAGGGGCGCCAACACCGGTCTGAATAGTGACTTCCTTGGCCTTTTGCTTCCGTGCTTCCTCTTCGCGCTGGATCTCGGCCAAAGTCTTCTTGGCTCCAGCTGCGGCAGATGCTACGCTAGGTGTCGTTCCCTTGGTCTTGGTAGCTCCCGGCTTAGCCCAGGGGCTGACAGATGCCACGGGCGAACTTTGGCCCCAGGTGCTGGTTGCTGGGAGGCCAGCGTTGGCAGCAGCGGCAGCGGCTGCCGCCGACTTTTCCTTCTCTCTGAGCAGAGCTGCCTCTTGTTCCATCGCGGCCTTTCGGAGTGCGGCGGCAGCTTCTTCGGCCTTTGCCGCCTTACGGGCTTCCGCCTCTTGAATTTCCTTCAGGCTTGGGCCCTTCTGCCCCTCCTGACCGGGATCTTTGGCCCACGGGGCCAACGGAGGAGGCTGGGCGATGGCGTCGGGAGTTGCGGTTTGGGATCGGTTGAATTGCTCAGGCAAGTTGGACCTGGCTCTCTGTGCCGTTGGGGCGGGGAGGGGGGTCATCGAAGCTGGGGGAGGGAATGGCATCGGCATTCCTGGCTCAATCGGCTGAGGCGCAGGAGGGGTAGCCGCAGAAGCCGCTACAGAGGCCTGAGTCTTTTGCACCTGCTGGGTTAGAGAAAGCGACGGCGTCTCATCACTGACAGCCTTCTTCTTGGACGCCTTGCTTGGCTTGCTGGCTGAGGGAGCAGGTTCGCTTCGCGGCTCGACGGAGGGGGGCGTTGCTACGATCGCTTCTTCTTGCTTTGCGGAGCTCTCTTGGGATTCCTCGACGATCGCGGCGGCAGCTTGCTCGGCGTCATGCTCGGCGCGTAAATCTTCAAATTCTTTCAAACGATCTTTGAAACCTTCATCGTCCTCCTTGAGCTCGTTAGCTTCTGGCAGACCGTAGCGTAGACTTGCATCGCCCGGAGTCCCAATGGGCTGAGGCGCACCAGATTCAGTACCGGCAGGCTCACCCTGCAAGGATACGAGCATTTGGCGTTCATTAGCCGAGAGGTTAACCAGGTCTTCTGGTCTAAAAAGCTCCCCGTTTCCCATGGCCGCGCGAACAGCAGCGGGGTTGGCGGCACCGGGGTGGGTGTCAAAAACAGTGGCCGGGCCCAGGCCTCCGATGGGTTGCTGATGCTGCAACTGGTGATGTTGCTGCTGGGGAACTCCCAGCGGCGATGTTATGCTACCAAAGCTTGGCTGGCTCTGGAGGCTATGAGCACTAGAATGATGCTGCAGGCTGGGCTGTATTTGGAACTTGGCCATGGCCTGCTGTCGCATCATAAAGTCTCGTTGTTGAGCCATGAGGAACTGCTCCTCTTGCTTGCGACGCTCCAAGTTGTTTTGCTCTTCGGCAGTGAGGGTCCTACCAAACGTTGGGAATACACCGCTCAGAGGTGGAATGATGCCACTTCCAGCCCCAGGTGCAAAGGGGCCACTCTGCATAGGAGGTCCATGAGCAATGCCGATCTGGGGCACCAAAAATGGCTCGCGAGAGTTTCCAATCCTCCTAATCAGCTGGCCGAGAGGCTCAAACTCGGGGTCTTCCACCTTCTTGACTCGGAGGTCAGGGGTAAAGAAGTTGGCCTTGTACCAGTCGTTCATCTCCAGGCCGGTAAACGGACCCTGAATTTGCCCCTGAGGGTCGAGATAGACCCATCGCATCCGATCAGGCATTACCATTTGGCGGACTTGAGCAGACGGGGGCTCTACGCCGGCTGGAGCATTCCCAAATGGCATTCCGCCACTGACTGGCGTAAATGATTGGGGTACTGCCGCAGCGATGCCGGGCTGTCCAGCATCCGAGGTTCCAAATCCGGCGAGGTTTCTCGAGCTATCGCTCGAGGGGAAGAGTTCCTCAAAGACCCCACGATTAGATCTCATGGGGCTGTCCGTGTCTCGAGTAGGGACGGTGAAGTTACCCCGGCCGATAGCACCGAGCGGGTTGCTCTGCCGAAGGTCGCCAAGAGAATCGGAGAGGCTGCTCTCGTGTTCGTGCGCATGCATCTGAGCCTGCATAGCGGGGGGGAACAGAGATCCCAACTTACTTTGCCGACCGATGCTACCGGTATTGGATGGCCCAAACACGCCGCCGAGGTTGCCCAAGCCGGGAGATTGGATGTCACCAATAGGGCTGAAGAGAGAGCTGCCGAATGCTCCTCCAAAATTGGACCGCTCACGGTCGGGGGTTCCGGTAGACGGGCCAGCTGGCGCGGGCCAACCAGACGACAGATAGGCTTTGGCGCCTACACTGGACGTCTGACTACGATCGCTCCCGTCAAAGGCAGCAGCAAAACCTCGAGAAAGCGTACTATAGTTGGAATGTTGCTGTTCATGGCCAGTGCTATGAACTCTATCCCCGGCGCCTTGATCAGGAGGTCCGTCGTGATCGTGGCGTTCTGTCGGGGGGCTCCGGTAAGGGTTTGTCTCCGAAGGACTGGCAGGACCATTGTCACCAGACGCTGAGCCGCCCAAGTTTAGGTTGGACATTCCAAAATCTCCAGTAGACCCCTTGATGGGAGTGCCAAAGGGCATCCCTCGGCTTGGTGGTTGTTGACCGCCAGGAGCGATATCCTGCTCGCCTTGGAGAGCAGCACTACCAGACATACCAGACATACCAGGCATCTCCTCACTGCCGCCGAACGGATCAGTATCAGTTCGTGGCCTAGTCCTCCAAGACTGTTGGGGGTTCTGGGCGTCGGACGATTTGCCAGCCGCGCTTTCGGTATTGTCCTTGGGGATCAGATGAGCAAGTCGACTGCCCCCCGGAGCACCGCCCGGCCGCTTGTCACCAACGGCTGGCGAAGTGGGCAAGGCAAAGCTGCCAAACGCGCCAGCACTAGACGCGGTAGATGATGGCCACATTGACGTCATGCTCACACCGGTCGACGTGTTGGCTCGCATTAAACCAGGAATCGGCGGCTTTGGGACATCACGCGGGGCCAGCTCGGCGTTGTCGAGATCATCATTCTCTGACTCTCTCAATTCACCGGGCTTTCGCGAAAACCACAGGGGGTCATCTCGCGAAAACCGACCAGCAGTTGGCGACGCAATGTTGGTGGGGCTGAACGGATTGGAATCGACGGTTTCTCGTCGGCGGGTGGCAGGTCGGACAGCGGATGATGGAGAGCTCACGCCAAAGGTGCTTCCCGGGGTATGAGAAAGAGATGGTTTCCGACCGTTGACCGCGGCTTGGTGACCTTCTTTCGCTTGCGTAGGAGGCTTGAGTGGCGAGTTGATGTCGGTAGAAAAGGCCTGGTCAAGGTTAGTTATTTAGCGCCCACAGAGCAGCTTCAATCAGAAGACTGGGGCATCTCGAACCTCTTTTTCGTCTTGAGAGAATCCCGACAATCCTATGGGCGCTGTGTCGCCGTTGAAATCCCAGCAGGTGCCGGGATCCTGAGGCACGTGGTTCTCGTTGCTTTTTCCCCAGCCCCTTACGCCACTACCACTAGCATTGCTTGGATCCCAACCTGAGATGAAAAGATGAGAGGGATTGCCCCCAGGCCGCTGGGAGTGATACATCTCGAGCAGATCATCCTTGGTATAACGTGAGGGACCGACTTCGTATGTTGTGGGCTGTGGGATGGGGGCCTCGACGGTTGGTAGCTGGACGGCATTGTCGTTCGCAGGGGGAGGGTTTGAGGTCTGGCTCAGGGGCGTGGTAGAGGAACGACGGAAAGTCAGGGTACCGTTGGCAGAGCGGCCGTCTCTCCTAGACCTAAGCAGCACCCAAGTCAGCTTCGACGAAGGGGAAAAAAAAAAGAGGTCATGACCGTTTTCGGAAAAACAACAGAGGGGCACTGTGTCGTGAGCGCATCCCCCGCCAAAAAAAAATAAAAAATAAGAAAAAATAAAAAATGACAATTTCGTACGGCACACACTAGTGCACGGAAGCAGGACAAATTGCATGCATGACGGAAAATCTCCGTCGTCTGCAGATCTCGCGTCCAACGCAGGTTTCTGGCGAGGGGGCAAAGACTCACCATTCGCCTCCAGCGGATCCCCTTCCATCACTTCTACCACCCCTCGCATCGCGGTTGGCATTCTGGCCAGCAGCGGCCGAGGCAAAGCTTGACGGGAGATTGGACGACATGGTTGGACTTTTGGATTTGTCCCACGGATCGGAATCGTGTATTCGAGGCGCGGGGGTGTTGGTCGAGTTCGGGTCGGGTCAGTCGTGGGTCGACGACTGGAGAGTGAGAAATGCAGACACGGGTGGGTTGTGTCTGGCGAGAAGGAAAAATTCCAAAGGCAGCTAGGAGTAGCAATATGGCTGGTGATAGCAATGGCGCGTGTAAACGGTCGTCTGGTTCGTATGGATAGCAGGAGGCTAGGTCGCGAGAGGACAGAATGCTTGAATGAGAAACTAATGCTACCAAGGCTTTGCTGGCGTTAAAAACCTGAGGTTTGGGAAAGATAAAATTGGTTCCCATCTGTTCCCCAGGCTGTATGTACAGCGAGGCTGGGCGCCGCTAGGCCGCAACAGGACAGGGCCGAACCTTAACCGAGCCTACTGTGCGAGGGCTAAATCCTAATCGAGAAACCTGGCAGGGCGACCAGCGCCGTATTACGACATGCTGCGATAAGTGCGGGCAACGCACCGGGGCGGGGGGCTTGAGGAGCGCCGAATAATAATGCAGCGGCATTGAATAAAAGTAAATATGGAGAGAGATAAAACAGTATGGTACAATCACGGCTTGCGAGGAGCTGCATCTGGACATGTGAGCCCTGAGGCAAACTGCGTGATATTTGCCCTAATACGGGTCATGCGGCAGCTGAAGGGAAGGGTAGCATCTCCGGAGCAATGGCACGGCGCTACCTGATGCGATGCAGCCGCAGCCGGATTTGTTTGGGGTAACGGCCCAACTGGGCAGTCAGTATTACTCATGCGAGGCCTGGGTTCTTATTTGCGTTGGCGACGGTCGCAATACATGGATACGAGTACATGTACCGTACCTGTACGCTACGCACCAACCGCCACCAACTGCAGGTACTGACTGTTGGTGAAGATTGACTTTGTTTCTTCCTTCTCCCACGTTTTCCTTATCTATCTTGTCCACTCCCAGGAGGTGATATTTATAGAAAAAAGTAAATTATCCGTATATTTGCGCTGTTTATCGCGATCCGAGACATGCGGCGAATAGTACCTGGGAAACTTGGTCAGTAATGGCCCGACTTTTTGGATCACAGGGCCGATCAACCTTTGGCCACATGCGGAGCCAGCCCAACTCCATATAGTAGTAGGTTAGGTACCCATGTACAGCATCAAGCTCAATAAGGGAGGTATCATTGGAGAGCACACAAAGGCACGCGCAACAGGATCGACAAGAGTTTTACATAACTACTCGTACAGCTCATTAGTAGTCTAAGCAGTGCAGGCATCTTCAGCATTATGACTGTCGCTATCATAACCATTGCCATGGCTCCCCTATCCAAAATACGCCGTTTACTTGGGCAATTTCTCTACATCTAGGTGACTATGTATGTAGCCAGTACCTAGTATATTCCATAAATATACCTCATAACCATGGATGGCTTTGCCTGCTCTGCCCTGCTTCTCATTCATTCACACAATCTCTCACCCAGGAGATACCTAAGGCCAATCATTCAGATGAATATGCGGCGGTCTCCGTCTGAATAAAATGACTCGCCGGACTTCCCTAATCCAGTTCATCCAGTTGAGCCTAAGGAAATCACAAGTCAACACGCTGCTCGTTGGGGATCATTTCGAAGGGGAATATGACGCACATCTGCCAAAATGCCATTACCAGAGCCGAGACCACGCTGGCCCAGTAGTACAAGGGCCAGCCCTTTCCCGTCCACCCGTGACTTCTAGCCAGAGGTGCATTGCCAAAGAAGTGGCAGTATCTCAACTCGTTGTCGGTTTTGAAGCGAGGAGAATGGCATTTCACAAAAGCAACAATCACGATGCCTATGTTAAAACCAGCGGTAGCGGTCCAAAGAATGGTGACTGTAATCGTAGCCCAGAGAGTGTCGCGATCGATGGCAAAATCGTGCTTCTTCAGGGCTGCGAAGACACACAGGGCTAGAAATATTGCGCCAATCTAAACAACCGTCATGGTAATGATTAGCTGTGTTCCCTAGAGACGACACACAGCCTTGCTGGTGGTCTTACCAGGCCAAGATTTGTAGTGTAAATGGGGAGGCATATTTTGACGCCAAAGATTTCCATCTTGTCGTAGAGCGCATTCACGTTGGCCAGCAAGATGAGAGCTGCCATTGTCCTCAGCGCGGGGCCAACAAAGGGCACAGGTATTCTCCATGGGATCGGTTCGCAAAAAAACATTGCTACTGACGCTTCTCTTTCGGCTGTAGAGAGATGAATCGTTTTTGGCTGGTAATTTCAGAGATCCGGGCTTCTGTGCAACTGTGTCTTTGCTCGATAGTCGTGAGTCGGTTCGACGTGAATGAAAGGCTTGCCGTATGTTGCGGGATTATTGAGGGCACACTCCGATATTTATGAATACCAGTCCAACAACACGTAGGATACGAGTGAAGGATGACGACTTATCCATCCTCTTTGTTGGTCTACACGTATATCCCAGTATTAGAAACTTAAAAATGGGCAAGCCATGCCTAGTCGTGGAGCTCGTAATGACTAGACACCCCCAAAACTCATGACGGCATCCGAGGTCGAAGTGGCCGTGGCATCCAACCGTTAGACGTGTTTTAGGAAATGCGCTTTGAATTTCCTGTTGGCTCGGTCGGCAGATCGCAGCATCATCTGGTCTCCAAGTACCTCAAAGGCGAATCTCTTCTCCGTGGCATCATTGGCTTGTTGAGGCGCGGAGACTTCCACACGAAACGTGGTCCCCTCCTTGGGAACGACCTTGAGCCCCCTCTTTCTTGTAATCAGTTCAACAACAAACTTGCGGTCCCTCACAATGATGCCCTTGATACCCACGCGTCCTGGGCACCGACTCCTCACCACCTCGGCTTCTGCCCCGTGAAACTCGGCGCTTGCCAGCTTCGCAGCAGCCAGTGGGCCGCCGGTGTATATGTCGTTGCCCAGGATTTCCAAGGCGTAGCCCATCCACAGCTTATTCAGCCCTTCGTAAATTTCATACTTCTGCCCCTCCTTGGGAATGTCGTATAGACCTAGCTGGCGGCGCTCACGAGCAGAGAGTGGCTTCGGCCTCTGTTTCCCGCGGAGTTTGCCCTGCAGACGGGCCCTTTGGCGTGCTGCCCTGGCATTGAGAGTAGCAGCAGGAGGAGACGTTGGCTTGAGCTGGAGGGTTCGATACTGGATCTTATCACTGTAGATGCGGTTTGCGCTGTCGGGAGAGTGCGCCCTTGAGAGCAAATCCTGAGTCACCTTGATCTGCTCGGAAGACGCCATAGTGGCGATGCGAAATCTTGAACCTTGGACGCCCCAGATGCCTTGGAATATAGCAAGCCCTCGAAGTCGACTGTAGAGGGAGTGAAGAAGCTGGAAGGCAGACGTGACTGAGAGATTGAATGTTGATGAAAATTCCCAATCGGCAATTTTTGTGATGTGAAAGCTTGGCGGTAGCCTTGCAGGTGGAGCAGAAGTCGTCGGTACACAGCAATGGGCAAGCTGTTGGTGGCATGGACCACTACCTCTACGGTAGCTGTGCGTACTCGGTACAGGCCAGGCCACTAGCGCCTTCAGCTGTGTGTTCAATGCTTCACATGTCCTCGGGCCAAGGAACCGCTGGAAGGCCAACTGTTAGCACTCGCGCTGGCGCCCCACAGCGCTATTGCGGTACCCCGGATAATCATCAGACTCCTCATGTCTGGCCATTTGTTATTCCTTATTCCTCCTCACCAGCCTTGATTCTGCGTATTCTATGCATCAACCGCGGCATCAGCTGAAGCGCCCTTCTTTATAGCATGGCCTTGCTGTTGTTCGTGTCAACGCCCCTCTGCCGTCTCTGAAATCAATCCCACACCGCGACAATCCCGTCCCTCGGCTCCGCAACCTCCAGCCATGTCCCACGATGGCGATGCCGTTGACGACGCCAATAGCTCGGCCCCCGACCTCCAAATCCTGGGCGATGAAATCACTCTGCAGCCCAGCGGCTTCGTCGAGCCCAGGGCAATGGTCCACGATGAAAAAGAGGAAGCCTTGATGAATCAATCGCCCAGGTTTCGCAGCGAGCCGCTCCAGTGCGTATTTGCCGAGGCTTGCCGGCTCCTCTCGCTCCTGCTAATTCCGCTGGCGACAGGTTTCTTCGCGAAGTCTCCCTCTATGTGTCTGGCCAAGGATGGCGAGCCTACGACCGCGTCATCGGCCAGCCGGTGTTTTATTCCGGCTTCTCGGAGAACATGACCTCCATGGTGCTGTCGGCGCCGCTGCTGCAGAAGCGGATTTCGCAGCTTGCCGACGATCGCCTGGCGGTGGAGGAGAAGGAAGGACTGTTGAATAAAAATGATAAAGACTACATAACGAAGCGTGCGCAGCGACGCAATGTCTTAGAAAACTCTCTCCTAGAGGTCGCGGAGAAGCTTACGGACAACATGATTTGCAAGATGGAGAGCAACGCCTTTATCCGCGGTGCATACTACCTTTGTATGCAGCTGGTGACGCGCGCCTACCATCAGGGAATCCATGTGTCCAGCGAAGAGGTCTTGCGGATACGAAAAGTGGCAGAGCTGGCCGCCAAGAATAAGCAGAGCATCGTATTCCTGCCGAGTCACCGATCACACGTGGATTACGTTTCTCTGCAGCTGATATGCTATCGCCTTGGTCTGACATTGCCGGTAGTCGTAGCCGGAGACAACCTCAACTTTCCGGTTGTAGGAGCTTTCCTGCAGCATGCGGGCGCCATGTGGATTAGACGGTCATTCGGAGACGATGCCTTGTACACCACACTGGTACAGTCATACATCGACACGCTGCTACAGAAAGGCTACAACTTTGAGTGCTTCATCGAGGGAGGCAGATCGCGTACCGGCAAGCTGCTGCCGCCAAAGTTTGGCATCCTCAGTTTCGTTCTCGATAGTATTCTATCCGGCCGAGTAAAGGATTGCATTGTGTGCCCTGTCAGCACTCAATATGACAAGGTCATTGAGACAGAGGGCTATGTCACTGAGCTGCTTGGTATGCCCAAGAAGAAGGAAAACTTGGCCGATTTCCTCTCCAACGGGCCGTCTATTCTCTCTCTCAAGCTAGGTCGAGTCGATGTTCGGTTTAATGAGCCGTGGAGTTTGAGGAAATTTGTCGACAACCACCTCTCAAAGCTAAATAACATTCCTGCAAGCCTAGACACAGAGCGTAACCACCCTGACGTAAGAGCTGTCCGGGAAAAGCTGCTTCGTGCCCTAGGCTACAAAGTCCTTGGCGACATCAACGCGGTTTCGGTCGTGATGCCCACGGCCCTCATCGGCACCGTTCTTCTCACTTTGCGTGGTCGCGGCGTCGGCAAAGAGGAATTGGTCCGTCGTGTCGAGTGGCTGACTTGTCGCGTCCGAGCCAAGGGTGGACGAGTGGCTCATTTTGGAAACGCGCCCCTTTCAGAGATTGTCGACCGAGGACTGGAAGTCTTGGGCAAGGACTTGGTTGGGGTGGTTGAGGGGCTGGCCGAACCAACGTATTACGCTGTGGACCGCTTCCAGCTCTCCTTTTACCGCAACATGACGATCCATCTCTTCATCTACGAGGCCCTTGTCAGCGCTGCCATGTACACGCGCGTCAAGCGTGGAGGCGGCCCGTCGAACCAGGACATTACTTATGAGGAACTCAAAGATCAAGTAGGATTCTTGTCTTCGCTGTTCCGCGGAGAATTCATCTTTTCGGGCGCTGGTCTTGTCGCAAACTTGGATGTCACACTGCGCGGCTTGGAAGCCGACCACGTGGTTCGCTTGGATAGAGACGAGAACGGCAACATTGCCACCATTGGATTGTCGGATGAGGAGCGCAAGGCCGGGCGAGAAAACTACGACTTTTACTGCTTCCTCATCTGGCCTTTTATCGAGGCCAGTTGGCTGGCTGCCGTGTCATTGATGGGCCTTACTCCGCCTGCGGGTAAAAATGGCCACGTATGGATCGAGGAGGCAAAGGCTCAGAATAGTGCACAACTGGTAAGGAATACTTCTGCTGCCTGTGGATTTCTTCTTTTTTGTATAACTCCTGCTTACTGATTGGTATTATAGCTCGGCAAGACTCTCTATCACCAAGGCGACCTCTCCTACTTTGAGGCCGTCAACAAGGAAACGCTCAAAAACTCATACATGCGCTTCCAGCAAGAGCAAATCATCAACGTTGTCAAATCCAAAGACGCCAAGATTCCTCCCCGCCTCCAGCTCGACCCCTCCTGGCGACCTAGTCGCGATCCAGAGACCGGCGCTCTGCTGGCCGAGGGCAAACTATGGGACTTTACGGAGAAGATTGCGAGCTCTCGTCGCGAGGGTAAGAATCGACGTGATGGCGCCACGGTTAGCAGCCGCGTGCTTCGCCTGACGGATGAGCTTGGACGCAGGCTCTTTGCTGAAGCCGAAGAGGCGGAGAAGAAGGGCGGAAAGGTGCCCAGCAGGCTGAGCAAAGAGGATCAAGAGGCGCTGGATCATACCATGGAGAGTGCACGGAGGAAGAGGAAGCTGGAGGGCAGAGCGCATTTGTAAGACTTTTGGCGGGGGGTTGTTTTTCTTCTTCTTTTCTTGCCCCCCCCCCTATTTTCGACCTGTTTTTGTATTATACCCATATGATGATGCTATGTAAATTAAGAAAAAAGATGCAACAAAAGAGCGCGCATATGAGCAGCCGCTGGAGAAGGAGCAAAGTATTCCAATTCTACCCGCCATGAACATCCCCGTCTCTCTCTATTTCTTTTTCTTCCTCTTCTTCTCGTAAGACTCCCGGTTAACCACACTTCTTGTTCGTCAATCGTAAAAACCGTACCGTCTGAACCATGTCCTTACTGGGCCTTGGGTGGCAGGATGATGTTGTCGATTAGTCTTACCGCAGGGCCTCCAGAGTGTCCCAGGTCCTCTCCGTTTTGCGGCTCCTCCACGGGCAGCATCTTGATGGCGCCGCTGAGGACGGCTCCCTTTGCCGGGTCTACGCTATCAACTTCTTGCAGCGTGTCAGGGTCGGCCAGGGAGATGTAGTCGACTTCGTAGGTAACCCGCTGGTTGGGCGGGAGCTCCTTTTGCGCCAGCAGCATGGTGTCGGCGACGTTGTTTGCGGCGCCGAGGACGTCACTGCGGCTCAGCTTGCCGCTGTCGTAGACTTGCTGGGCAGCACGCAGCGCCTTGCTCAGCACGACGGCGACGTGGCGGCGGCGCGTGCCGAGGTAGACATTTCGAGAGCTCAGGGCAAGGCCATCGGCCTCGCGTGTGGTCGGGCAGACGACGACCTCGGTGGGCAGCATAAAGTCCTTGACCATGCGCTTGATGACGACGGTCTGCTGGACGTCCTTTTGGCCAAAGTAGACGCGGTCGGGCTGGACAATGTTGAAGAGCTTCATGCAGACGGTGGCGACGCCGCGGAAAAAGGTCGGCCGGCTGGCGCCCTCGAGGACCTCGCCGACGGGGGTGATTGTGACGAAGCTGCCCTTGCTGTCGACCTCCTGGCCGGGGAAGCCCGACGGGTAGATGTCGGCGGTGGAGGGCGCGAAGACGGCCGAGATGCGGCCCAGGTTGGCGCCGTCGTCGGCAAACTCGCGGTCGAGGCGGGCCAGGGCGGCGACGTCAGAGTCCCATGTGACGGGGTACGAGGCGAGGTCCTCGCGGATGCCGAACTGGGCCGGGTTGACGTAGATGCTGACGACCACGTGGTGGTTCTCGCGGGCGGCGGCGCGGATGAGCGAGAAGTGGCCCTCGTGCAGGGCGCCCATGGTGGGCACGAGGCCGACGGAGCGGAAGTTGGTTGCGTGAGGCCGTCGCCATTGGCGCACGGCGTCGACGAGCCGGAGGACCTTGATGGACGTGGCCGGGACGGTTTCGGCGGCGGTGCGCAGCGAGCGGACGGCGGCGCGGGAGACGAGGCGCGACAAGGAGGCGGAGGATTGCGGCAGCATTGTGATTGTGGTTGTGGTTGTTTGGAGTGGGATTGGAGATGTGCTGGTTTGCTGGAGTCGAGGTTTGTTATCGATGGTGTCGTGTCTGGTGGAACGCAAGCCCGAGGTTTCACAAGAGAGAGTCCCGGGATCCAAAGCAATTAAATACGTCGAGGTGAAAGCTCTCCGCTCAGCCGAAGCATTCAGGCAGGAATCGAAGCCCCGGCCGCCATCGCCGACGCGCAATGGCTGAGTCAAGTCGATGGATTTTTTCTTTTTCGTGATGGTTTCTGCCGCGGAGTTTTGGGGACGAGCGAGAGGGAGTGAGGCGTGGGCTACAGGCTACAGCACAGTGCTGCCGTGAGTCCCCTGGAGGCTAGTGTACCATGGATGTCGTTTGATGACTTAAACCAGGCTGTCGGGTTTGTGCCCCTTCCATTGCCTTGGGGAAATTGGGGGATTGAAGGTGAGAGAGAGAGAGAGAGGGTGTGTTGCATGGAGATGCGGAGTTGGCCGTGAAGGAGCTGGGCTGGATTACAGGTTGCAGAGCTGATGTCCCACGTGAGATGCTTGGGAGCTGGATCGCGTAAGACGTCATTGCAGTTTGCAGCCGTCAAGGCTCTGGCAGTGAATTACGGGCGATTTAGCTTGTATTAACACAACATAATCATAGTGATTGATAGCGAGGGATGCCTGTATATACAGCCTATATCAAAGCTCTTTTCTTGTTTGGCTGCTCTTCTCTTAATACAACCAACATACAATAGGCAGTCAAGGCAAGGGTAGCTGCAGCCTCGTCTTCCATTCTCACTGCAGTCAACCTTGCATGTATGTACTCGCATCCGCCAACTCGTGATTGCGTCTTGCCATCATCTTTTCTCATTATACAGTAAGCTGACTGTCTGTCCACTTTATGCATCACGGTCCAAACGCTCTCTCGTAAAGCAATGCCCAAACGTGCAAATCGTACGTAAGTTGTGATTCTCTTTGCGAAGGATTATCTATATGGTATACAAAAAAAAAGATGCTAGTCTAGAGCGTCATAATCCCACTCCGCCTATTATTATCCGACCCATCCACGGTGCACAATCGACTCCGTTTCATCAAACACGTAAAAAAACAAACGCCTGCGATGCAATCTTCTAGAACATGCCATGTCTACAGGCCTAATAACAATCAGGCTGTCGCATGTATCACAAGTATGACATGGAAAAAAAAGGGAGGTTTATGCCGCTCCTCCGGCGTTCTTGAGGGCGTCCTGGTTGAGTCTCTGCCACCTCATTCCAAGGCCGATGAGGGTCGCAATGCCCGTGCAAGCGACACACATGGCAAACACAACCTTGATGCCGGCCATGTAGCCGTCAATGACGAATGGCTGCTGGTCCACGGGGAACCTGTTGCGGATCTCCGTGGCACCGGTCAAGACGAGCATCGCCTCGCTGACCTGAGGAGCGTGCTTGAGAACGTGTTGGATCATGGTGTTGACAAAGGCGGACTGAGCGCCGGATACAAGGAAAGCTCCGCCAAGGCCCTGGAAGAAGAGAAGCATGCCGGTAGAGTTGGCGAGATCCTGGGGGTCGGCCAGGGCCTGAACCGCAATCATGGGGATCTGAAAGGCGCAGCCCCAGCCAGCTCCGGCGATGATCTGGTAGCCAATCCACTTGCCGGTCGATGTGTTTACGCCCATCGTGTACAAGAGGCCGGCTCCGACAGTGGCGACGGATGTGCCTCCAAGGAGCAGAGGCTGGTACCAGCCAGTGGCGGTGACCAAGACACCGCTGGCAACGGTAGAAAAGGAGACGGCAATGATGAAGGGCAGGTTGCGGACACCGCTCATGGTTGGGTTGGTGCCGTGGACAGACTGGAAGTAGATGGGGATGTAGTAGATGGCGGCGAAGAAGCCTCCGGCCTGGATAAAGGCGACCAGCGACATGACAAGGTTGGTGCGCTTGGCAAACAGCCTGGGCGGCACCATGGAGTAGTCGCCCTGGAACCACTGGACAAACGCCCAAGTAGCGATGATGAGGGCGAATCCAACGAGGAGGCCAATGACGACGGAGGAGTTCCAGGGGTGGGCGATGCCGCCGTACTGGACAGCCAGGATGAAGGTGACGGTGGCTCCCATCATCAGAATCACTCCGAGAGGGTCCATCTGTCGAATCTTCTCAACCAGGGGCGCCTTGACGGGAACCGCATTTCGGGGAGTCTGGAAGAAGATGAAGATGATGGCGGCAGAGACACCACCAATGGGCAGGTTGATGTAGAAGCACCATCTCCAGGAGACGTGGTCGGTAAAGGCTCCTCCCAGCAGCGGCCCGATGACGCTGGCGAAACCATACGAAGCACCGATAATGCCCGTAAACGCAGGCCGCTTCTTAGGCGGCGCGGAAAAGGCAATGATGGTGTACGCGCCGGCACCGAGGCCGGCGGCGCCGAGACCAGCAATGGCTCGGCCGGTGATGAGGGCTTCGGCGTTGGGGGCGGCGCCGCAGATGACGGAGCCGAGCTCGAAGATGAAGATGGCGATGAGGAAGCTCGCCTTGAGCGGGAAGTACTTGTAGACCTTGCCCCCTGCGATGGAGTTAGTATGATGAATATGTTTATAGCAGATGATGAAGAGCTTACATGTAGATTGGAATGCACCGACAGTCATGAAAAAGGCGGCGCCATACCAGCCGGCCTTGTCGAGACCTTGAAACTCATCGGTGATTTTGGGAATGGCAGTGGCGACGATTGTCTGGAGGAGAATTAGCATTCAAAACCGGCATATAAGAATAGACAAGATGGTGTCAAGCTCACCATGTCGAGACTCAGGAGAAAGACACTCAGCACCAGGGCGAGCACGATGAAGAACATTTTGATACCCGAAGGGTATTCATCCTCTGATAGCTCGTCATTCTGGACCGAAGCAATCTCTTCCTGCTTTTCGTCTGTCTCGTCTCTCTTCTCATCCCGCTTCTCGCCATCGAAGCCGAGGTCGAGAGCCTCGTCCTCGTCTCCCACGCTAGGCACAGGAGTCTTGCTATCAAAGTCCTCGCCGTTGAGAGTCGTGGTCGTCGAGGCTACTGCTGCATGCAGCCGCTCAGGGGTCTGCGAGTTCGAGTGTAAGTCTGCCATTGCGACAAGGGAGCCTGTCTCTCGGAGGAGTAGTGCGAGATCAGGGTGGTATCGAGGAGCAATAAGCAGCTGCGTTGACAAGGAGTCGAAGCAAGCTCCATCACCACATCCCGGCCCTCGTCCATGCTATATATGCTGGGATAGACAAACCAACAGCGGTCAATATCAAGATGAAAAATCTCCATCAGGCGGATTCCAAGTCCGCTGGGGCGTCACTCGTGCCTTTTTTTTCTCTTCTTCTTTATCCACACGCCCCCCCCCTTTGGGCGTTATGCCGTGACTGCTAGTATGGCCTCCTCCTCGACCCGCTCTGGTGTGTGTAAATGCACATGCACATGCACTCTCTCGACTCTCGGACACTTAATCTCCAAAGTCCGCAGGGGTGGCATTGATCTCCCATGCTGACTCAATTAAGCTCATCGTCGCGGCGTGTGAGCCAGATTGTCGAGCCTGGTTGGCCGCCTTGTGCATGTTTAGCCTTTGCCCAAGACATGAATGATGTTTTGCGTTGCAAGAGAGACGGAGTAACGGGGTGGAACTGCGTGCCGCAAGCGGTCCAGGACAGTGATGCATGTTGGCGGCCCAAAGTGGCCTGCATGGGATTTCAGATGTGTGTTTACAATGAATGGGCTCAGGTACGGACACAGTCAAAAGACCGAAGCATCAATCAATCAGAGCAATCCGGCAACAGGCCATGTGTGCAGCTATTCACAGCATGTCCAGGTGGTGTTGAGTCCCTTGCATCAGAGACAATTTGCATGTGCGCATACCCAACCCAGCTCAACTCGGTACAATTATCCGATACAGGACATGTATAAAATCTTTTTTTCTTCTTCTTTTTTTACACTCAACTGTTGCCATCAGAGATTAAACAAAGGGCGTGCGAGTCAGAATCTAAAGTTGAAAGGAACGGACAACATGACGCTTAGACGCGACATCACAGACTAACACGGCATAAGCAACACAACGCCCAACCACGACCAAGACTACCGACCGCTAAGCTTCTAGCAGGATCCAAGCTTTGACTCGATCAGGGATCGCCTCGAGGCCCCGGTGACTCACTAGCCTCGAGGAAATCTCTGCTCAACCGCACCTTGATCCAGCCAAGGTTTGGCGAAACCACCACGGCGTGCCCCCCCCCGGTCACCCTCTACCGTACTGTACTGTAACTCAGATTCACCCAGCAGTATTGAATGTTTCTCACACATCCAATCCAACCCCTGTCCGGCCTAGACGCCTAGAGACGTCCTCTAAAGAGCCTCTAACAAGCTGAGCCCCATCCTGATCTCTCCGACAGCCATCGGTTACGGAATTAGGACTCGCGGACAATCGACGAGCCCTTTTGCTGCCCAGCTCTTGCTCTCGACCAAACGGAAGCAAGCGGATGAAATATTGAGCCGGACTGCGACAAGCGACTACCGTCTTCCAGCAGCCAATTCCAGCAATCCCATTGGGGCTAACGGAGTTGCAGCGAATCTTGTGCTGGAGGGGGGAGCCAGAGCACATGTATTTTCGCACGCTATGGGCTCTAGCACACGCCGTAGTGTAGCATGTTTTGTAAGCCTTGCCAGCTGGGCTGGCGGAGTTTTGTAATGTCCGCCGAACAAGATAGGGCCGTTCCATGACGACGACATGGAAATAGGGTCGAGATGGTGGTTTTGGGGCCAGCAACTCCGACACCTTTGGGGGGGGAGATTGCGGTTCGAAAACCTGCGTGTCCCAGCCTCTCTCTCCCTCTCCCTTGCCTAAAGACACGAGATCCGCGCCGCAAGGGAAAGGCATATTTCCGCCAGGCATCAACACATTAATAATGAACTCGGAGTTTATGAGGGCATCGACCCTCCGGAAGGATTCATCTAGATGATGTTGACGATGCAGCTTGCGGATAGTGTGCGTTGGCATTGATGTCGGGTGAGACAAAACGACAGTGATGTACACAATGGCGACTGTCGTGTTGCAATCTCGAGAGATGGCACCTTTGTGAATACAGCCGGGATCCAAAACAGTCCCTTTTTAGGGCAGTAGATTATGAGATCCTTATTGTTTGTTGTCAATCAGTGGCGGCAGAGCGGCCAACAGATGGGCTCGTAGGCCAACGACCCAACAAATTACACGCCCCCTCTCTCCTCTCCATGCTTGCATTTCGGTAATTTCGTAGTACAAGGCAAACTTGTTGTTTAAAGGGTGATTGGGTTTGTAATTCCTTGCCGTGCATCACCTGTTCGCAATGACATGTTTGTATATGATGTCTTGAGCTTAGACCGATGTCATACCACAGCTCTTGTCCAGCCTACAGGTAGACATCACATAGTAACGGGCTACAAACTACCCATAGAAACTGAGGCCATCACACGTAAAATGATACTTGTCCTTTTGGCGGCATCATACTTCACAGGAGTATACTTGCAAGTACTTTATTTGAACGAATGACGTGAAGACGCAGGATTTCGGGTAGCAACTATAACAATAGAGTTATACCTTTATTAGGAACAGATATGCTCTTCTACAGCAACGTAATATGGACTATTCTCTTGGCATATGTAACAATTAGCAGTTGGCCAAAGGGCGTTGAAGGATCATTAGTCGTCGTCTTATATCATACGGAGCAGCCGTGATATGCAAGTGTCCACTTGTGCGGGCGCGCCAGATCCTTCCTTTAATTCAACCAAATCCTGTGAGGCAACTTTACCAAGATAAACTTTTCTTTCTCTCTTCAATATCGCATACATGTTAATTGTCCCGATACGATGCACGCCCATCAGCCAAGCTACGCCGTCTCTCAGAGCTGTCGTATCTGCAAGGTTTCGGAGACCCATTCAGTTCCTTTGGTGGAGAGTTGGAAGAAATACAGAGTATATTTTGCCCAAAAAATATCAGTGATGCTGACGACATATCATGAATAGCTCGAATATTCCCATCGTCATTGACACTCGAACGGAAGGATTCTCGTCCTCTAGTATTCGCGGACTGTCTACTCCCAAGTACATGGCGCAACTCGAGCTTGAGCGATAGCGACGACCCCTTACCTCACGAAGGGTTGCCTCACGAAACACAAATAAATAAATACTTTACAATTCAGCATGCACGTAAGAATTCTTATGTCGCGTCTGAAAAGACTCTGTCAAAATGCATCGTCTACCCTGAGATAGGACAATACAAGACAATAATAGCGACGACATGCGGAAACGTCCTAGAAAGCGCTAGAAATATTAATGTACCTCTGAGATGCCTTCATTCATACATTCCATGGTACCGTCGTATGCGGGAAAGCTGGGTAATGGGACAAATCATTGTGCGAAATATATAGACAGCGAAGCTGTGCAAAGCACTTTTTGAGAATGATTATTAACGAAGTGCAACAAAGAAGCCAAGTCGATGCGACGAGACGATTGGGTAAGGCAACATTTTGGTCAGGCGAGGCTGTGCCAATAGTGTCACCAATAGAGGCTGATACTCGATTGGCTATTGATTGGTTGGGCAGTCAGGCAGCAGGGCAACTTAGCGAAGAGCCTGACGATAGCGATTAATTCATGGCACTTACGTTTGAGCATACTCTGAAGCTATTTACTTTCCATCGCAAATCCGTCTATGAAGGCATCATGGTATCTAAGACTCTGAGTTACAATGACTACAATGTCGGATGGATTTGCGCCCTATCAGAGGAGCGAACAGCCGCGACAGCAATGCTGGACGAGAAGCACGACCCTCTTCCAATATCCAATCCAAAAGATACCAACTCTTACACTTTAGGGGCCATCGGCAAGCATAATGTTGTTGTGGCCTGTCTACCAGAGGGCGAGATAGGAACCAACTCAGCTGCAAGCGATATTATGCAGCTGGTGAATACATTCCCATCAATCAAGTTCGGTCTCTTGGTAGGAATCGGCGGCGGTATCCCACCACATGTCCGACTGGGGGACATCGTTGTTAGTAAACCCGTGGGAGAGTACCCTGGAGTGGTTCAGTGGGATCTGGGTAAGGCGACTGAGACCGGCTTCGTGCGAACTGGATCATTGGACCGCCCTCCCAAGGTACTGCTGTCAGCCTTGACGACGATGAAGACCAACCATGAAATGGAAGGACACAAGATATCTCAATTTCTAGAGGAGCTTGCCAAAAAAATGGCCAAGGCTAGCCTCCAAGTATAACTTGGAATGATGGGCTCAAGGACACTCTGTTCGAAGCAGAGAACGCGAAACCCACAAACAACCTGAACGCGTGGCAGGCAATATTCGGCTGGTGCACTATACAACGCATGAATATCTACAGCAAACCCAAAATTCTTGGTTTCCTACCGCTGAGGAGTCGATTTTGAAGAGTTGTCTTACCTATCTTCTATTTGAAGTCTTCAAGTCCGGGTTCTGTCAATCAGATGAGATGTTTGAACTCAGATTGCAATCCTTTCCGCTATTTCATTATGCGGCGAACCACTGGGAATGTCACCTTTCTCGCAATGTAGAAACCATCGAACAAGTGGCACACTTTCTCGAGAGCCAAACCAATGTTGAGGCATCGAGGCAGGCGCGATTCGTCGAGAAGCAGCACCCTTTGCACCAAAACTATAGCCAAGACTTTCCCCTAAACATGACAGGACTGCACGCATCTGCAGTTCTGGGGCTCACGGAAGCAACAAAATTGCTCCTTGAACGTGGTTACGGCCCAGACGCAATGGACAGCTACACCTATACTCCCTTGTTATGGGCCTCTCTCTGTGGTCATGAAGGCGTAGCTGAGCTATTGATATGTGAGGGAGCAAATCTTGAAGCAAAAGACTTGAGAGATGGACGCACGCCGCTCATGCATGCTGCCGCAGAAGGGCATGATGCTGTCGTCAAGTTACTTATAGAGAAAGGAGGTGATGTTAATGCACCAGATCGTGCTGGTCGAACACCGCTATCTGTTGCTGCATTTTACAAACACAAGACGGTTATCGAGCTCCTCTCACAAAGCAATGGCACTATTAACGCCAGAGATTCCTTCGGTGTAGCAAATTTATATTACTGTGCCGGTCTACGCGCTAAGAGAATGATCTCCTCGGTTATCCCAACGCAGAATCCAAAAGTGACTCTAAATCATACGCCCGAGAAAAGCAATGATGTGGTCATTGATCAGTTGATTGAGAGCGGTGCTGATTTGAATGCCGGGGATGATGCTGGCCGTACGCTGCTTTCGCATGCTGCCGAATCTGGCCGACACAACGTCATCCAACTGCTTATTGAGACGGGCAAGGTGGATTTGAACGAGGCAGATGGTGAAACTGGCATGACACCACTGCATTGGGCCGTGAAAAGAGGACACACGTCTGTTGTCGAGTTGCTAGTCAATGCTGGTGCGGAGCTCGAGATGAAGGAAAAGAAACGCCACATGACAGCCTTGGCATCAGCCATTCACTATCGCCAAAAGGACATTGCTGATCTTCTACTGCAAAGAGATGCCAACGTACACGTATCGGATAGAACTGGCAGAACGCCTCTGTACATCGCTGCCAGGTGGGGTGAGTTGGCGATTATTCGACAATTGGTAGACAGGGGCGTCGATATAAATGCCAGAACCTCCCATGGACAGACAGCTCTTTATCAAACCATTGAGCAGGGAAATCTCGATGCTTTCAGGCTCCTGGTTGAAAAAGGTGCCGACATCCATGCCAAAGACAAAAGGGGGCTCATGCCCCTTCATTCCGCTAGCGCCACTGGGAATATCGACATGATACGGCTGTTGCTAGAACGAGGTGCCGATGTCCATGAGAGATTCAATGCTTACTTTACAGCACTCTTCGCAGCTGTCGGAGGTGGAAAGGTTGATGCTGTGAGGCTATTAGCTCAAGCGGGTGCCGACGTCGATGCAAGATGTGTCAATGGCATGACGCCACTCATCTTTGCTGCAGAGCTCAGGAACTTTGAGATTGTCCAAACGTTGATAGACATGGGCGCCGATGTCAATGTGAGAGATAAAAATGGTCGTTAAGAACTATTTTATGCCATTCCAAGGGGGGGCGATGGTGAAGCCATCGTGGAGTTGATGATGGCGATGGATACAGTTGACATGAACAGCCCATACGCGACGTTGACTGCTTTTGCTTCAAACGTGTAGGGTTATAGACGAGGATTGGACGTCATACATGATGAGACAGTAGTCTACTATACCTACTATACAAACAAGAGTGAATAGTTGCGTAAAATACAATTGCTCTAGTGCTATGCATAGAGTCTCCATGGAAGCGATCCACCGTTGCATGCTCGGAATAATCTCACTGGCAGCCCGTCCTTGTAGTCTAGCAATCTTCATGTAGGTACGTCACATACCGTATGCAATGCGGCATTGATTGCAGATGGCCAAATGCACGTCCGTTTCACATCTCACCACCGGTTGTCCAATGCCGAGCCCCAGCCAGATCGGCACGCGTTGAAAAGCAGGTCAAAGGCCCAATCCAGCAACAATCTTTGCCTCGTCCCGCTCTCTCTGCGACAGCAATCAACCTTTAGCGTCCTTGTCCATCAACTATTAGTCCGAACGAGTGCCCACGACTAAGCCTGAACGAGTATCCAGGTATAACGTGATGTCATCCATGGCGTAGCTCAAGAGCAGATTCGCCATCGTCAGATTGGCGACGTAGATTCGTATCTCTCAAACCCGCCTATTGGACGGAGCCTGTTCGCCCGGCCAAATCCAAGCTCGGCGCCGCGAATCAAAGCATCGTGACAGCGCCCTGGCATCACGTCACCTGCTGTCATGCACAACCCTCGCAAGGCGTATTCACACGGTTCAAGCTGAATGAATCCTTGGCACGGGCACAGCCACCGATAGCATCGACTTTACGGAAATTCCACTCAAACAAGATTCGCCTTCGCCCTTGCTTTCGCATTCTCCTCCACAACGCCCACGGAGAACTCGGGATTCCGGTCAGCATAAAACATCCATGGACGATCCGCCGCCATATCAAGACTCGAGCGAAACCTACGGCCTCGGCCCTGGTGCGCAAGACGATATTCTCTCACCGACAACGCTCTACGTCGCGGGGCGCTTCATCCACTCCGTTGATCCCTGGGCGCCGCCGCTGTACGAGCTCTCGCACTCCGTCGGCTTCCTCAAGGACACGGATCGCAACGTGCGCATCGAGCGGCTCGACTACTCCATGAAGCGGCGAGACGGCGTGGCCCAGCTGGCGGCGCGGAAGCGGCACATTTATGACTTGAAGCATCCCCTGCGGGTGACCGGCCCGACATTTGCCTATCATGCCGAGCCCACCTCGCGGCAGAGCCTCTGCGCCTTCGGGTTGGAGAGCTTCCGGCCAAGGAAACTGTCGACGACAAAGGGCTATCGCATTCGGCGCGCAACCGCAACAAAGTCTCTCGATCATCAACTGGTGCGTCGAGACATTCTCTTTTCGGCCATCCCCACCAAAGACAAGGCCGTTCGATACGAGTGGAGCGATGCAGACGGCCAGCTAGTAGCACGAGAAGTGACTGAAGGCAATCTCATGACCTTGGTTGTCAGCGCCATGATGGGTGCTTGTGAGCGAGACGCGCTGGTATCTGCGTGGTTGTCGAGAGTTTGGTCAGAGCTTGCGAAGAAGACGGACCCGTTTGGTTAGGAGGACTGCATCGAGGAGGGTATCATGAGCCAGAATGGAATTTGACGACTAGCTAGCATATGTTGGGTAAGCCTTCTCCCAGCGAGTTCAAAGCGGTGGTATTGATTGACACGAGTAGATGGGCCAACGCGATCATGATGTTATGAGTTTGGTGTATGATAGTCAATTTCAGTATATATCCCATAAGCTCACTTTTCCATCCTTTGCCCCTGCTGCGATCCAGTGCGCCGTCTTTGCAAGCTGAAGCCTGCGGTCCTTGACGCTCATCCCGGGTCCTTTGATCAGGCTCGCTGTTTCTTGTGCTTGTGGTGACGCACTGGTAGCCTCCTTCGCGTTATTCTCAGCTGGTTGCTCGGAGGGTGTGGACTTGGCGTTTTCGGGGGGATTTGACAAGGGACTTGGCTCGTCGATAGTGGCAAAAGCGACAGCATACGCCCCGACTTTGTGCCAACTAAGCACGGCCAGTTCCTTGAGAGTCTTGGCCGAATATATACGAATCTTTGAATCCCATCCGGCCGTGGCAAACAACTTTCCGTCGGATCTGACTTTGAGGTTTTGTTGACCAGAGTGCTTCGTGTTAATCACCTTGAGCGGATGCTCCCATTCTTTCAGTTTCTTGCGCTTCGGTCTGGTTTCTGAAGCGGCAGCGTCTCTTAATTCTGCCGAGAGCAGGGAATTTCCCGTGCTGCTTTGATGAGGCTCGACTACTTCCGTGACCCTTTGGTCAGGCTCAAAGTCAGCATCCACCTCTTGCTGGGAGATTGGGATTGGATGCTTCGCTATCAGCGCGTCTGCTGCTGATGTGAAGAAGTATTCTCGACTAGGGTGAACATCTATAGATAGAATCGGCTGCGTGTGTGCCTGTGACCGGTATGTCATTGTCCAAGACCCATCAGAGCCCAGACGGTGTACAGAGACGAACCCGTTTTCAAAAGCCGCCGCTAGGGTTAGGCACCCTTGGTGATGAAAAAGAGATAGACTCATGGCCATGCCATTTTTTTGACTCGATTTGATGGTGTGCATCCTGGTTTGGCTCGGGAGGGTGTAGATGTCAATCTTCAAATTCAGTTAGTTTGACGCAAGGCTCTGCCAAGTGCCGCAGCTACTTACGGCTTCCGACGCCAGTGTGTTTGGTACGGCTATGATGACTTGGGCTGTGGGCGAGGCCTCTTCGAGAGAGCCCTGCTCAGCGTCACTGAGACAGGCAGCAAATGAGCAAAAGTTCATTGTGTTCACCTCCAACAGATGAAGCAGCCAAGGCTGGGGGCGCGGCGTGGGGGTGTCTTCCAGGGGCAGAGAGACGCTGAGCCGACCCTCGTCCTCCTCTGTGAGCTTCCACACGATGAGCTTGTGGTCGCGGCCATGACTTGAAGACTCTGGTCAGTAACAAATATCGATTCCACGCCATCAAGAGCAGGACATACGTGACGATCTTGTCGCGACCCCACCCCTTTATGCCGAGAATCGCATTCTCATGGGCCCTCCAAACGGCCCTGGGTCGCATGATGGTGAGGTCCCAGAGCACCACCCAGCCCTCCGCATCGCCAGTAGCAAGGCGCTCGTTCTGTCTCACAAAGGTGGCGGCATGGATCTGGGCCTTGTGGCCTCGTAATATCGCTTTTGGCGACGGCGTTGATTCAGCCATGTTTTTTCCCCGCCTTTTCAGCCAACTGATGAGTGCCAATCAGCTGAAACATTGCTACCCTAGCAAAGCGGGACACTCCGTGAGGATGAGCAGGAAGAGGAGAGCATCTGTCTAAAGGTCGATTCTGATGCGTTGGGTTGTGCCAGAGGGCGAGCATCGCAAGTTCCAGAGGCGTCGAGTGATACAGGGCAAGTTTATCAGTCACGTGCATTGCCGTCGTATGCCTCCCACAAGTCCTCTCATCAACAACTTTCCACATCTACAACCCATACAAACTCCTCCCCTCAAATCTTATTCATTCCAGGCACCCAAATGAACTTGAGGAGTACGGCCGAATTATTTTGATGCGTGGGGGGAAATGGCCAGAGGTTAAATTTGGACGTCATCCAGGGCGGGTGACCGGCGACCTACAGGCGACTCTCATGCTGCGTTATTCTCAAGGTCTCAGGCTTCTGCAACCTCAATGAGCCATCTTTCATCTCTTTGGTTACAGCAAGCGATGATCCCTATCCCGTGAGGTGCCACGATCACAAGGCATCTCATGAAATTACTCGACTTCTGTTCACCTCCCTCTGAGACATGCATGTGAACCTTGTGAGCTGAGCACGGCCTTGGCTCCGGATTGGCCTCTGCCACGATCCAGCTTTGTCAGACTCTACCGATGGGTCTGTTCCTTTTACCTCGAGGCCTCCGCACGAACAGAAGGAGGGGGGGGCTCCGGTACCCCTCATGGGGTAATTTTATTTGCATTGGTCACCTACCTCCATGTTTAATTGGCATGGCTGTTCCTGATCCAAAGAGCCATGCAGGCGAAGCAGCTCACATGTCTTTGCAGCAAGCCACCGCCACGACTTTTCAGCAAGTCAGTCTACTGGGCACTTCGAGACTGATGCCTGGGAGCCTTGGGCAGGCTTGGCAAACGCCGTATCTATTGTACCATCCAACGAGCTCACCGTCCCAAGCGATGGAATCTCACTGGTATCGACTCGAAAGAAATCGGGTCGCAACGAGAGATGTATTGGATGATTGTGGATCAGTCGAACATGCTGCCTTGTGGCCTTGAGCGCCTCAGAGCAGATTTCGGAGGCAGCACTTGAAGTTGGCATCTCTAGTACTCCCTGCAGCGAGAGCTGAGGCAGTAGTCCTTCGGACAGCCCGGTTCAAGCAAAAGGGCTTTCGTCGGCTGAATTTATGCGACATGCTTCAAAAAAATGTCGTCTATTGCCCTGAAAAGGTGTTTCTCACTGCCCGGTGCTACAAGTTGACACGGCGGTCTGCATTTGCATCGGTAGGTTGGGAGAAGCCTCACATATGCGGACGGCCTTGGATACGGACAGAGAGGCACCATTTGAGCACTTCTTTTTTGTGCAACTGTGATGATTTCGCCTATATCAGCAACTGTCGCCATTAAACATACATGTTTTACTGCAATATAAGTGCATTAAGTTGGTGCCAACCAGAAGAGGGACGAGGCTATCCACTCCTCGAGCGTGTCGCGTGTTTTCCCGGTCTGCCTCACACCCCCGGACATCCTCTTGTGTCCTGTGTGAGTCCAAGGCAGATGCTTCTGATGCAACGACGCCGGTGGGCTCATGCCCATCCCGTACGAACTTGCCACTTCCCTCGGCCTTGTCAAGGAGCGGCCGGGTGTCCCCTTACGCCACGTTATGCTTAATATCGGCCGTACTATAAACGGCATTCTTGACGGATTGTTGTCATCAGAGTGACCATATTCTAGATTCAGGCGCTCGAGGCCGGTGTGATTCAAAACCCTTATCACAGGTCTCATGGTTGGTGTTACAGAGATGCCAGTGGTGTGAATCTCTGGAGCACTGGCTTCCACCCTTGGCCTATGGTTCCATCTGCACATTCTCCTCAATTTTGTAGTCTTGGTTGGGCAATACAAACACCAAACATCTCGTATCACCGTCACAAACGCTGATGCAATCTGATCTGGGCTCGACAAAGACATCCCATAACCTCCAACCTCTTTTTGCACTGCATCTATCGACACTTTACCGGTTGTTGATGGAGATTTTCTGATTGTAACAGCTACCTGCGCCAATCGACCTTTATAGGAGTAGTGACTATACTCGCAGTGATCTCCATCAGAGTATGATACAGACCAGATTGTTCACCGCAAGACGCAAATCAACGCTTCACTTGGACGAACTTGATCATCCTGGAGCTCTTCACTACCTGATACTTTCTGTCACATTCTGGATCCATCAATCACACCAATACCCTGTATGAGGCATAGTTTCGAACCTGAGATTGCAGATAGTAACGTTAGGCGTATACTAATCCTGCTTTCTTGGGGACAACAACAAACCTTGCTTGTTCCTTGACCTCGGACTACTCAAATTGGAGACAGATGACAGGTATGCCAACTAATCCTTTGGAGTGCAATCTGAAGATGACTTGCTGCTAGTCCTCTGCGGACTAACCTGCAAGGAGATTCTGCTAGGAGGGAGTTTACAAGCCACTCTGACCTTGGAACATCGCCAATAGCTTCGATTCGAGTCATTTCGACAAAATCAACTATGCGTGTTGAATATTCCGGCAGGTACCCATACCATATACCGACCCCAACCGGAAAGGCTGCGATGAAAAGTCTCTATGCAGGGGATTTGCCCACATCCAAGCCCATGCCCAAGTCGAAGCGAGTGCGCACTGGTTGTCTGACATGTCGAGATCGACATCTCAAATGCGACGAGTCGGTCCCAACTTGTCGAAACTGCGAAAAGGGCGGTCGAAAGTGTATACGTGGAATTCGACTCAATTTTCAGAATATAACGATCCACGATTCATCTTACTTGGTTCCATTTAGTCCTCGTAAATGTATGGCTGGGTGTCCTCTAAATATCTTGGATTTCAGGCTGATATGCATGCATCTAGTCCTATTCCAAGATGATTCTCGGCGTATTGCTTCAGAGTATGAAGGGGAGTCAAGCAGATACGAAGATATAGCGCATAGCCAACATATCAACTGCGACACGACAATCCAGACAAAGCTCCCAAGCCCAGATCCAGCACCATCCGACCATGTTCTTCAAGGGCATATATGGCACGTTTACATATCACCAGAAGGCTCAAACACAACGAGGAGCATATATAGCGACAGTTTGATACTGCAAGCAACCGAATGGCGTAAAGACGGGGAGGTCGAATCAGGGCCCATGAGCTTGTCTGAAGTTGAAGATCGATCGAATGTGAGCGAACCCATTGAGGATGACAGCGTTACCTGCCCAACTACTACTACGCCTGCTACCTCGGAGCGCGAATTCCTCGACATGCCCGAACATGTGCGATATATGCAAATCTACGTGGAAGAAGTTGCAACATGGATGGACTCGTTCAACAAGGAAAAATACTTTGGCGAATTCCTTCCATACAGAGCGCTCGACTCCCCACTACTACTCTATTCTCTCTTGGCCTGCGGGATACGACGTCTGTCCCAACGCCACCCATACATGAGCGATACAGCCGCAGCGTATTACAGTACGGCGAATATGCAACTGTTTCGCTATCACGAGAATCCAGAGCGCGACATTGAAGAGTGCTCAACCGTAGCAGTCATTCTCAAGCTTTACAACATTATATTCAAAGAAGGCCCGCAGAGTGGCGGCCATGGTCCTGCCGTGCTCAACTCCATCATCAGCGAGAGCCAGTGGAGCGCAGAGAGCGACGGCATTGGGTCAGCCTGTTTCTGGCTAAACGCCTACCTGGACATTGTGGGAAGCCTGGAAGCAGGATACTGCTTGTACGTTGACTCTTGGAGTGTCGATATGCGCATGCCCAGCGACGGCAGCGAGTTCATGACCCGTGGGGACGAAGAATTGTGGGTGCAGCGGATGCTCTTTATACTCGGTAGGGTGACAAGCTATAGGCTATGCGTGTTATCGTTTACGGATGTAGATTTGCGGGAGAACAGGACGCTGGAGAATCTCCTTCCGGAATGGAAGCATTTGAAGCAGCTTTGCGACCAATGGAACGACGCTTGCCCGAGGAACATGCGTCCGCTGGGATACATGTACCCCGACCAGACGGAACACAATTCTACTTTTCCGAAAATCAATGGTATGTCTGACGCTCTCCTCTATGATGACGATCTAAGAGCTGACCTTGTTTGACTAGGCTTCCTAAACGAGAGGCTGTTTTCTGTCGTCTTTTATACCATACTGCACAGTCTATACTTACCCAGACACATCCCATGGAGCAAACCATGCTGTCGGAAGAAATGATTGCGCTTCAGCTGCACCATGCACGTGAGTTATGTGGGATCGTGGCCCACACGGAGGATCGTTGTCTGGGACCAATATCTGTGCAGGCGCTTTTGGTTGCCTTGGGTGCCCTGGTGGAAGACGAAGAACGCATGGAAGTCCTGAGCATTTTACAGAAGATGAAGGCTCAAATCGAGTATCCACAGTGAGATGCTCAAGGCGGCTCGAGGTTGGATATAGACTAGTTACGCTGTGATGATGGCAAACGAGCCCAGATCAACTTCAAATCTAGAGAATTAAGCACAAGGTCATGCATACGACCGCTCTATCATCTACATTGCTATAACCATGGCCATGTATCATCCAAGCAAAATCCCACCAATAATCCACCTAGTCTTTTACCAATATGGAGTATTTTCTCGCCCCATCATGACGATGAGCCTCCCTGTGAGAAATTCATGCTATACCCCCCAGTCTTTTCATCCTTGACCATCTGGAAATTATTGGTGCTCAGCCCAAAGGGCTTGAGGATGCCATCGCCAAGACTCTTCAGCTTCCCCCACATCTCTGACATCTCAGCCTCCTGAGCGGCTTTTGTCCGTGGCGGCAGGGCCTTGAGCTGTGTACGAACGGTGCGCTGATCGGCCGGCGTCAGCCCAGGCATTTGCGAGAGCGCTCGGTAGTCCTCTTCCGCGCCAGCGAGGTTCGACCAGCCGCCGGCCTCGGAACGGGCGCGCGCACGCCGAAGCAGGGCTTTGGTGCGGATTCGGAGGACGTCTGCTTTGCGATTCTCCAGGGCTACTTGCTCCGGGGTTGGTTCAGGGGTGGGCGCGGGCGCGGAGCGAGCTGCGCCAGAGCTGACGATTTCTTCTTCCACGTCGTCGTCTTCTTCAGCGGCTTTGGTGTCTTTGTTGCTTGGCGTGTCCTCTTTGGGGTCGTTTTTTGGGTCACTGGGACTTGACTCGCTTTCCAGCTTTGCCAAGCCGTCGATGGCGTCTGATGCGGCCTTGATGGCTTCCTTCCACTGCTCAACTTTCAGGTGGCATGCGGCAATGTTGCTCTGGATGACGGCGCGCTCATAGTGGAGGTAGTTGGGACATGATGCAATGGCGTCGTCGTATCTGGAGAGAGCGTTGTGGTAGTCTTTGGAGGCGAAGAGGGAGTTGGCGTCGGCCTTGATGGCGTGAGATTCTTTGAGGAGGGCCTGGAATGGGAAGGTGAGTGAGGATCCTGAGTCATAAATGACATGAGATATCTTGATAAAAATTGTCAAGGGTATTCCGGGTAGTGATATGAGACGGGAGTAAGATTGAGACAAGACAAGGAGGATGGGTGAATACATGTATGAGTACAGAGTGAGAATCTTTTAAATAATCCATGAAGAAATGAAAGATGAATGTTGTAACAATTGGTATAAGGAAAAGTGATGTGAGATATCCCAGAGCCTAACCCATGACCTAAACGACACTAATGTGGACTTACTGCTTCCTCCTCGGGAGAGAACTTCACCACTTCCGGCTCATCATCGGGTTTCTCCTTTTGAGATGCGTCCTTTGTACTTGTTGAGTCTTTGTCTTTGTCACTCATGTTTGGGTGTTGTGATGTGTCTTTAATGTGCTGAATGGCAGCCGGTCATGGGATGAAATTGTGAATAGGGAACATGGCTAGGATACGAAGAGGCGTGGCTGGTGGAGAAGTGGCATGAAGGCGATTATGTCAGCGAACTGAGGGGACAATTTCAGGTACTACCAAAGTGACATTGCACAGCACAACACATGTACTATATAGTATTGTAGTATTGTAAACCAAAGCCTGCGCTCTCAATTGACACAACCTGCTTTATATAAAAAAAACAATATAATCTCACGACTAGCCGAGTTCCATGCCAACTCTTTTGTCACTTAATTCCCCAGCGATTCTCCGGTCGGCCTCCAGTGGGAGTCATTCAGCGAGTCCCGACACAAGTCGCCCCGCCCCCACTTGGGCCGCTGTAGATCGCAGGCCTTGATCGTTGCATAAAACCGCCGCCGGCTGCCAACGCGCGGGAGGAAAGAAAAAAAAAAGTTGGCGAGGATAAGGAGCATCCCTCGATCCCTCAACTCTCGCTCAACAGGACCTTCCATTACATTTACACCCAACATTGTCTCTCATCAACCTCATATTCAACTCTTTACCCTCTACAAACACAACCACAACAAAACCACAACAAGCCTCTCTCAACATGGCGCCCCGAACCGAGTATGTTCTTCATCGCTCATTCTCATCACCCATTCTCACCCGTCGACTGAGTGCTAAACCACGAAACCCAGCTCCCTCCCGTCGAGAGCCTGTCTCTTCGACATGGACGGCCTCCTCCTCGACACCGAGGACATCTACACCCTCTGCATCAATCTCATCCTGGACAAGTACTCTCGCCCCTCCCTGCCCTGGTCCATCAAGGCCCAGCTCCAGGGCCGTCCTGGCCCGGCCGCCAACGAGATCTTCTTGGAATGGGCTCAGCTCCCCATCACGGCAGAGGAATTCGCAGCCGAAAACGCCGTCCTGCACCAGAAGCTCTTCCCCGGCACCAAGCCGCTGCCGGGCGTCCCTGAGCTGCTCACCAGCCTGGTCCGAACTCAGGAGCCTGGCGTTGAGACACCCCCGGTGCACATCGCCCTGGCCACGAGCTCGCACATGGGCAACTTTAAGCTCAAGACGAACCACCTCGCCGACCTCTTTTCTGTCTTCCCCGACAACCGACGCGTTGTGGGTGACGATACTCGCCTCACTCCTGGTCGTGGAAAGCCTCTGCCGGACATTTTTCTCCTCGCCCTCAAGACCATCAACGATACGCTGCCTGAGGGAGAAGCCCCCATCAAGCCCGAGGAGTGCCTCGTCTTTGAAGATTCCGTCCCCGGCGTCGAAGCGGGCCGCCGCGCCGGCATGCGTGTCATCTGGTGCCCTCACCCCATGCTCAAGAAGGAGTACGCCGGCCGCGAGGAGGAGGTCCTGGCTGGCCGAACTGGCGAGGCCGGACAAGTCGACCTGCACCAGGTCGGTGAGCTGGGTGATGGCTGGTCCGAGTACCTTGTCAGCCTGGAGAACTTTCCGTATGAGAAGTACGGCATGGTGATTCCTCCCGTCAAGGCTTGAAGAGGGAACACGGGTCGATGATTCATTCAGCAATTGATATGATGCGACATCCTTTTTGATTTTTTGATTTTATTTCACGAATTTTACAAAATGGGGAACGAGCCGTCTTGGTTCTAGAGATGAAGATACAATGCTTTTCGAATTATGGCGACTGCCAAGATACATACGTCAGAGGGACTACGGGAAACTACTGGGGCGAAAATACAAAGAAACCAGAGATGCCGGTGGAATAGACAGACTAGACTTGAAGAAACTGTTTTTTTTTTTTTTCGGTATTCAGATTGCGAATATAGAAAAGTTGTTTTCATGAAATACCGGACACTTAGCATAGAAACTGAAATACCATAGGGTAGCACAATCAGAGGATATCCAACTCTTTGGACCTCGATGGTGTTTTTCTCTAACAAATATCATTAACCAAGTGCTACCATGAGCAAATGCAAAAATTTCACATGAATCGTGACCAGTGATCGGGATGAGATATTGGCCAAGAATGTCGCTTCTTGCGTGTCCAGTAAAATCACCCGCGTGACGTAATATGCTGATCTCCAGATGCGCAGTATTTCGGCTTCACATTTACACCTCAATCCCCCCCCCCAAAAGCCTCTTGTCCATACATTTGGGTATGCATCACTAATTTCAACATCGCATCCAACTAATACTCAACTCCCAGGAAACCAACCACGAGATAATTACAACTAATAAAATGTCTACACCCTTTTCCCTCACCCAAACCATTCTCATCTCCGACCCTCTCGGCTACCAAACGGCCACTCAATCCCCCTTCCTCGCCAACGCCTCCCAAGGCCGCGTCTCCAAACCCCTTCTCGGCCAATGGCTCGCCAACGACCGGCTGTAAATTCACGCCTACATCCGCGGCGTGGGCCGTCTACTCAGCTTCTTGCAGCTCCCCGAGGTGGTGACGCCTCCTCGCAATGATACAGCTGAGCGAGAGCACCCGGCACCCGCAAAGCTGCTTCACTGGATGATTGATGCGCTTGTCAACATCCGCCGAGAAGAGGATTTCTTCGTCACAACGGCCACCAAGTACGGCATCGACGTGAATCTACCTGCCGATGCCAACGGCCGGGTTGCCGACGACGCCAAGCTCGAGGGTCTGCGCCGCTTTGAAGCTCTCTTCGACGGCATCCTCCCCTGGCTCGAAGCCGCCGTCGTCTTCTGGGCGACGGAGAAGTGCTACCTCGACGCCTGGTCCGGCGCCGCAGCCCGGCTCTCCACCCCGGCCAGCGAAGACGATGCCGACGGCGGGGCCCTCTGACGGGAATTCATCCCGAACTGGAGCTCCAAGGAGTTTGCGCGGTTTGTCGACCAGCTGGGCGAGATGATTGATGCCGCGGTGCGGCGGGAGATGGACGCGGACGAGCTTGTCAGGGTGCAGTTGTTGGATCGGGCGCTGGCAAAGTGGCACGAGGTGGTGGAGGCGGAGGCTGCCTTTTGGCCGGCGATGGAGGCGTGACTTGAGCCGTCTCTACTCCATCATGGAGAACCAAGGTAGTTACTGTATGGAGAATGAAGAGCCAAGAGTTCTTGGCCGTGGCTCGACCAGTGCAGTGAGAGAGCCAAGACAACAAGTGCACCAGAGCTAAGCCTCTGCACGGAGCAAACGGGGTTCTCGTCACCCGCGATGATTCATTCACAAAATGACATGTAGAATAAATAGCAACGATGCATGCATGTATTCAGGGATTCTGCGGATATCGAGCACGAACATGAAAGCACATCAACGATGGCGACCGGCAATCAAACGGCCCTCCCAAAAGCAGAGCCTCGTCCATCGAAACAGGACAAAAGACGCGAGACGCAATGCGACCCCCTCTCCATTATCCATCCCACCTGGGCATTAGGTCAGTACTGCTGTGTACCCAGTAGTATATGGGGGGGGGGACCCTGCACAGAGTAATCTGCAACCGCCCGGCCCCTCACGGAATCCAGACATGAGAAAAAATCAGCCTTGGCGTCTACCAAGGCAAAAAAAAAGATGTTGCGTCGGCTGATGTTGGCTGTGGCTTGCCTTGTAGTTACTTCAGCACATGATTGCCCCTGAGAACAACAGAGCACGAAAGAAACGTGGCTGAGCGGATGGCTGGTTCTTGGTGGTGCGGAAATCTCGAGTGCCACCGTCCGTGTGTTGCGGCATGTACAGTAGCTCGCCGCCACTTTTTTTTTTTGTTTCGGGCTTTTTTGGAAGCTTTCCATCTTCCCTTCTTTGATGATGGAATTAGCACTGAATATTTTGAGAGATTTAGTGCTTCGCAATTTGATGCTTGGCTGGCGGACTTTTTTTTTTTTTTGTATGAAGCTCAGGCTTGTCTTGCATCCATGTAGTCAGTCACATCTACGTACATGTCACGGCGTATTAGTCCACAGAGTCCATGTTGAGACAACCTGCTGCTGCAAACATGCATGTGCCCCTCGTATCATCCTTCTGTACTGCAATCCCATCCAGCAGACTCTCTAGCCTGATGGGCTCAAGGGCTACAAGTCTGTCGACAGCTCCAGAATGTGCCGGGAGAGCCGTGGCCTGGCCTGGGTGTCCCTGTCTCATCTGACTGGCCTCTCCTCTATACAGTCTTGTCTGTGTGATATTAGCCGCTCCCCTACACCACATCAGCCCAGCCATCCGCAACCAGCGTCTGCAAAAATCCAAACGCACACCATCATGATGAAAGCAATCGTACTGCACTGTAATCTTTTTGTTTCCATGTAGAATCGCCTCCATCCGTCGTCATTTGTTCTGCCGGATTCCACCAAAAGCACTGCGGCGCCCAGAGCCGCAGTGACTGCGCCACTCTCCCCCAGTGCAGTGCACATGTACCTTGCATGCCAGAGGCACGAACTCGCAGCGCAAAAGTAATCCGAGGCCTGCTGCACTATCCACTCAGCGCCTCCACCGGCCATGCTGATTTGTGTGCCGTCAAGCAGCCGCCAAGGCTAACAAACTGAAGTCCGTCCAGCTGAGAGTCCGGGTGAGGGATCAAGTGTCCATGTCCTGACTGCCCCCCCCCCCCCCCCACCAAGCTCGAGACGCATCGGGCGGCTGCTCGACGCAGGTTCACCAGCGACGTCGTCTCCGGTTTTACCGCATCGTATCGCCAGCCGCGATGGTTCGATGGCTTTGTCAAGGCGCTGTTCTCAACCTTGAACCAACCCGCGTTCAGATTGTCAATGTATTCTTGGCTAACGTTGACCCAGCAGCGATTGGCCGCCGTAAGTCAACTGCGCATTAGGCCAAGTGGCCTCCTTGGAAGTGGGAGGATTTTTTACTAATCCTCACTAGAAAAGAGCCAAAGGCCCGCGGGGGGGGGGGGACAATGTGAGTGTTACTGCGCCGTTACCAACCCCTATACTGGTCGCGCCGCCGCCGCCAACGTAGGTTCTGAAACTCAGTGAGACTCTTTTGTTTATTAACGAAACTTATAGAATGGCGGAAACGATGGCCATCCGGCCAAAAAGGCAAGTCTCTTTGATTTATTACCACCCATTGTCATGTTGACTTACTGACTATCGTTTGATAGATTAAATTAGACGTAAGAAGTGGCAGCATTATGCCATGTATTGTTACTGACACTTAATCTTACAGAAATCGTCGAAAGAAGTAAGAGAATCTACCTATTTCGGCATCTGGCTAATACACAACACTGACATTTACGCTACATGAGTATGCCGAAGAAATGGCGGCAGTAAGTATATGCCAAGCTGTATGGAGTATTCGGCATTCGTATTTAATGGCTAATGTTTTTGTGTTCCAGTTCTACAATCAAAGAGCAGCAGTAGGAAATCTGCTGTCTTGCGAATATGCAAATAAATACTAACTATGTGATTTTAAGGAAAACGATCTGCTGATGCAGGTAGGTTTCTACGACGTGGGGTAATGGCGACAATATACTAATTACGGTCGAAATGATTCTAGAAATATAAAAAATATTTCGATGTGAGAACCTCTGCAGCTTTCTATATTAATTGGTATTCTCATTGCTGACTTCTTAAATAGAATGATTGTGACAAAGCCGCCACACCGCAACCCCATGGCGAACCACTCGATCCATGTATTATGTCCGAGGCGATCGAATCCTTTTCTGTGTCCAATGTTTCTTAGGGGGGTTCGCAAGAGGGAGTGTGTAGCTGATGGAGATTGGATTGGTTTCAAGGCTTGTCATTGTATGAAGAATAAAGTTGTGATATGGTACACTGTTGTCCGCTCTGTCCTTTTGGTTGCTCTATCCACCACTACTTGATCTACCTATCGCTACTTGATCTACCTATCGCTACTTGGTCTATCTACAGCTACTTGGTCTATCTACAGCTACTTGGTCTATCTACAACTACTTGATCTATCTACAACTACTTGATCTATCTACAGCTACATGATCTACCACCGCTACCTAAGCTCTCAATACGAATATTCTTACATGGGGATCATGGCCCACACTCTCACCATATGCGGCCATCTACTGTCAAACCTAGAAAAGGGAGTCGATACAAAGCACAAGGTCCACAATGGTCTCGTTCAGCCCTACCCTTCTTCCCTCCTCTCTACCGCGACCATAGTTTATTTCTTGACTAATATCGCCTCCAGCTACCTTAGGTTAGCATCACAGCGACATCATCCACCGCTTCGTGTCTCATTCATTCACACTAATAGTAGCAGCACAAAGTCATGATGCTCCTTTCAAAGCACCCTTGACCTCATTCCAACGCGTTTCACCCGATCCTGACCCGTGTTCGGCTCGTAGCATTACGGAGCCATTACCATCCCATTGGAATCCTGCGAAAACGCTCAGACGCTCCCCCAACACGTGGATCTGACAGGGACCAGCCCCCTGTCAATCCCCGAAAGCGCGGGAGCTCCTTCAGGGTTTCCTGGGTCTCACATCATGCTCACCGTCCTTTTGAGGGCGGATTCGGCGAGCAAAACGAAGGGTGAAAAAAAAAAAAGGGACTGTGCTCAGTAGCTCGGACACTACCGTCCCATCAAATCTCGTACAGTAGGTCCCATGTTGTTTGGCGAACCAAGGCGAAAAAGGAAAAAAGGGATCTAAGGGAAAAAATTAGCTGCGTGGCCCGTGATGGTCTTGGGGGGTCTAGCTGTAGACTAACAACCAGACTACTGGGACTTTTCAGCTGAGGACATTGCGGGCACTAGAAAATTTTCATCTACCGCCTCTTGGCTTTGCTTTTTTTTTTCTTTTCTTTTTTTTCTTGTGATAATGTCTAATTACTTGGACTACTAGCTTCGATGCCCGTCGTGGTGCTAACATTTGGCAGGTCCCGATTGGGCAACGAGGGAGAAGAAGCGAAAGAAGAAAAGATCTAGATTCAGCTGCGTCCGAACAGACACGCCTCACCTGTGATGTAACGCCAGCGTGGCATTCAACAAAATTACCAGCAAATTGACAATGGTGCCCCCTGGAAAAGGAAGAAGAGGATGGAAGGCTCCCCCCAGTCCCTTCATTTCACGTCTTACATGCAACGCATGCATACATTTTTTTTTGGGCCCGGGTTGTGATATGGTAAGCTTGTTGATCAGGAATCAAAACCCAGTGACTGGGGGGCTGGGCTGCCTCAGCCTTATCAGAGACTTTTTTTTTAATCTTTCTGACCGGGGGTGAAATCTCGTAATGTAATTGAGCTTGTTTTTTTTACCCCAATTAAAAAAAGTTACGTACGTGCTTTGCTTTGCTCCGGAGATGCTCACGGCCAAGCTTTTGTTGAGCCGCGATTCCAAAAAAAAAAAAAAGGGCACAAAGGCTAAAAGCGTATTTTGCAGAGCCGAATACGCCAAACTCAACGATGAAGGAAACGAGGGCGTATTGAAGTTTAGGTACATTGAAGCGAACTTGTGTAAAAGTCATTGCTGCAGTCATCTTTTCTACTTTATGCCGTGCTGTACAAGTTTACTTGCATCTTTTTAGTGTACATGTAGCCGCATTCCATTCCAACCACTCGTAAGCCTTCCATCGTCTTCTCCAAACATCCCGATGCCAATCGGAAAAAGAAACTTGCGCATGCTGTACATGCGAAATGCTGCTACTGTAAGGCACCAGAACAGACACACCCCTGCTCTGCTCCCTCCCCGTTATTAATAGCAGCACCGCCCTGATATCCGCATCCACTCGGTTTTGGTCCGACGGCGCTGCCGAGGCCCTTTTTTTGGCCAGGTCACGATGCCCGGCAAGGGAAAAAATGGAACGGGAAAACAGAGAGAGAGAGAGAAGGCTGCTGAAAAACCCCCCAGCTGCGCCAGGGGGGTTTTGGGGCCGAGAGTCGCGTGGCTCGGCAACTCGTACGGCACGCCATTGCCCGTGTCAAGTGGAGAGGAATGACGACGCCCAGGTTTTTTTTGCGCTTCGGCTGTGAAAAAGTGATTGCCGACCTAGCCATGGCAGATGAGAGCAAAAAAGATCTTCTACGGGTTGGGCAGTCACTGCAAACTGGAGGAACAAGGGTGGTTGTTTGTGCTCTGTATTAATCATCTTGGAGCAGTGTGTTTGGGGCGTCGTGCCCATGTGAGTAAGCTAGAGGCTATATAGTAGAGTAGATGGATGCAAGAAAATAAACAATAAAGGAAAAACAGTCAATGATAGACGTATGGTAGCGTGTGGTAGTCTTGGGTCCACCCCCCTCGGGTATCCAATGCGAATCGATGTCCTTTCCAGCCGTCGCTTCGTCCCTAATTCCCAAATATCAAAAGAAAAAAAAGTGCAGTGTTGCAAGCGTCGCTTCTTTTTTGTGATTGGCCATAATCCGAGGCCGTCGCCAAGTGCCCAATGAGTCCTTCCCGTATAACCCTTAAAAACAAAAAAAAAGGACAAATAAATAGACTCCAATGTCAGTCTTGCGTGCAGCGTGCATATGTTGATGATTAAAACAAAAAAGTTAAATCGCTGATAATGATGAAAGTATGTGCCATGAAGAGAATATACTGGTTGATAGGGGATGGTGTGTGTGTTGATGTGTGATGAGGTTAATATGTATCGACTTCGTCGCGATTGAAGACGATGCCTCTTCGCTTCCAGCCGCCGCGCTTGACGTAGTCTTGAAAGCTGTCCACAGTCTTGATGGTAGGTCGCTTGGGGACGGTGGTGGTAGAGGTAATGGTGCTAGGCGTGGACTCGCCTGCGGCTTCAGCTTCTTCGGCATCAGCCATGGTGTTTGACGAGACGGGCTCAGACATGCTGGTCACGGGAGTCATGTCCTCTAGTGAGTCGACGCTTTCAATGGTAGAATCCGACCAGCGAGATCGTGGTAGAGAAGGACGCTTGTTGATGTACTGGAAGAAGTAGTCGCGTGGCTCCTCCCCACTCTCATAGTCGTGATGGTTCACAGGGCTGGCATGGGGCAGCTCCATGGTGAACTGGGGCAGGTCCTCATCCTCTCCGTCAAAATCTCTCTCCGACGCCTCCATGTCACTGCTCTCGGTATCCTCGCTGTCATAAAACGCCGGCGCTGACTCGTAGTGTTGCTGGTTGGTCATGATGAATGGCCGGTCATGTAGCCGTTTGGGAGGCTGAGAGGCTGAGTGGATAGAGAAGCCATCGAAGCTGGAAGCAGTGCCGACGCTGGTAGCCAGGCTGGGAGTGATGGCGCGGACGGTTGATGTTGATGAGTCGGAAGAAAATGATCGGTCGGAAGTAGAAGCAAGTGAGCAGCCGGAGAAGGAGACCTTGCGGATGTGCAGCTCCCGGGGCTTCGACCCCCTTCGCTGGCCAAGACCGCTGAAGATGGGCATGATGGCGATGGTGGTGGTAGTAGTAGAGATGTTTTGGTGTGTGGTTGTGGATAGGTTGCGAGTGTGAGTGTGAGTGGGTGTAAGTCGTTTGGGGTATGGATGAGAAAATAGTTGATGCTGGGTCAAGGCGATGGTGTTGATGATATATAGTAATGGTAAAAAAGGCAAACTCAATCGATATGCAAGCTAAGGCGGATCGATCGGCCCAATTAAGTGCAGAGGGAGGGTGAGGAGAAGGTGTATGATGTAGTCGTGCGTGTGATGGTCGTTATCGGGCACACGAATGCAGGAGGTGGCGAAACAGACGATCAGAGCAGAGGTGGTTGATTCGTCCAAGATGCAAATCCCAAAACTCGGTCGATCTGGTTCCTTTTGAAAGCTCAGAGAGCTGGAGTTGAGGGGTAGTGGATGGATGAGGCCGTGATGCAGCAACTTCCGGAGTGCCGAGAGGAGACGGCCTGGTCCATATATGTGCAAATCGTCCATGATGCGGAGGTGTGGGAGGTGAGGGCGTGTAAGAGCACCCAGGTCTTAGTTTGGTCCTTGGGCGTGTGAATTGCAGGGTTGGTATAAGTCCTCGAGCATGGGTGTCGGATGGAGCCTGGACCGGGCGGTGGCTTTGGCCGGCTCTCGTCTTGTACCTGCGAAATGCTCGACGTGTCTCGCACCGCTGCTGAGCAGCTTGCCCAGGGCTTGAGGGCGTCCTGCTAGGCCTTACGGCAGCTTGGGCTTCTCCACATGGACGCCGTGGGCTTGTCGTGATGACTCCAACCAAGACCCGTCCCCTCCGTGAACTCTGGTGCCCGCGGGTGTAACTTTGTGCTTCATGAGTCGCTCGGAACGCCAAGGAGCTTTGGCTTTGCCGACCTGGGCTTGGCGTGTGCTTGGTGGCTTGTCCCCTCTTTGTGTTGTACTCCGTACGTAGAAGTTTTGTTCCAACAGCTTCTCGACCTTCCAAGAGCCCGGTGCGGAACAAGCAGCGAGTGATGGCGAGTGCTTGCGTCAAGTCTGCTTCAGCATGATTGGGGCGATCCAAACCAAACGAAACAAGCTGCCCTGCGCCAGAATCCCGGTCCTTTTCCTGAGCCAACTGACCCAGCGCCGTCCTGGCCAAGCCAACCACGGCCACACCTCGTAATCATGGGCTGACGAACCCCGGCCCTCCAGCTTGCCAGGAATCCAGTCCAGACCAGGGGGGCCCCCCCAGTGCCTTCACGCTGCCAAAACTTTGCGCTGAGCTACTGTAAAGTACTTGCATGCCGTGTGGGCGACGTCATGCCGACAGGTTTCCCATGTCCTCTGCTGGCCGACGCCCGCCATTGCCGTTTGACTCTTGTGGCCCTGGGGGTTGATACCTGTAGCATCTGATACGGCATCCTCGCCGTCGGTCAGCGCAATCACAGGCTACCTGGCAGGCAGTAATTACGAGCAACAGCAGGACCGCGGCGTCCATCAGCGCGCGCTGGCTCTGCGAGAAAGCCCGCAGAATGCCTCGATGCGACGACGACGCCGGCACTGCTGGCGGGATGCAAGGGATGGAGGAGATGCAGGTCCTCGACCCGTGCCTGGAGCTCTGGGCCTCTGGAGAGCGGTCTGGTGCTCCCATCAATGTCTTGGCAGGGCTCTGGACGAAGCCACCGGCCGTGCTAACTGCATCGTCAAAGTCAAATCCTGTTAGTGGGTGTCTCGTTTGCCCGCCCTGGCACGATCGCTCAGGAACCGTGTGGATCGGGAGGCACCATATAGTTACAAGTATGTGACGAGAATTGCTTTTGGCAGCAATAGTGTAGTTTTGCGGTCAGCTGCGTGTGTTGATGCGTTGACGGGCCACGCTAACGTCGTTAGCCATGATTCCATCGTGGCGACGATCGAAAGAAGAGCCATTGATGGTGTTTGTTCTTTTCTTTTCTTTTCTTGGCCTGGGTTCGTATTTGCCCGCTCCGTCCCTGAGAAGAGGTACTTCTGGTATGACCAAGATGTGCTCTGCCTGTATGTCTGTACTGTAGCCTGGAGCAGGCAGGAGCCGATCAACCTCCTCTGACTCTCTTGCCGCAGCTGCCTCCCAACTAGCGGCAAGTCGTGCTCCCGTACCCATTTAGCACTTGGATGCGCTAATGAGTGAGGTCTCAAGATAGCACGATACGTGTATGTACGGAGATGCGGAGCAAGTGTTCCTCCCTGCTGTAAAGTGACTCTGCCTGGTGCAAAATACGGAGCTGCAAAAAGTAACTTGTTTGAAACAATCACCGATCACCATGCTCACAGCTTCTCACAGCTTCTCATAGCCTCTTGCAGCGTCAACTTCACCGGCTGCCACAGCTTCATACAGCTTCCATGTGCACATGCCTGTCCCCAGCGCGAATACATACCGCATTCATCGCCCTCGAAACCAGTGCCCAGGGCTGGTGGGTCGAGGCTCAGCCTTCTCCATCCCCCCCCCCCCCGTCCGCATCACGGCCACGCTGATCGGGGTCCTCCGAGGCTGAGAAGGAGAATGAGAATCCAGACCGATCGATCATGAGCCGACGCAACGTGCTTGGCAGCCGACGCGGCATGAGATCTGCTTCGTGCAGCCACAAAGCAAGCATGGTCCAATCAAAGAGGCAACTAGTTTGCTGCGTGCCAAGTTGCCTTTTGCTCCTCATCTCCCCCCTCAACGCCATCATGTCTTCCTTCGCAAGCGAGCAAAAAAAGACGGCGGTCCCGCATCGCCTTGGCCAGATCGCTTAGATAATGGCGTCCAGCAGGACATGGGTATCGGCATGTGTGGCTTGCACCACGGCGATCGCTCATTCGCCATGCTTGCCTTCCCCTCAACGCCTCTCAGGAACCATGGCTTGCGCTGTCAAAAGTCAAAATTCAGCAGGGAATTACTTTGCGATTCAGAACATCATCACTGAGGGGTTGATGGTCGGCCGAAGCGTCTGCGAATCCCGAGCATCAAGTCTCACAGCGGCGTTGCACCACTGCAATATTCCCCTTAAGCCGTGAAGCCTGTCACAACCCCACGTTTTCACCTCTGGTCCCCAAGACCTCGGACAATTGGCCAATCAAGGTGCGGCGATGGGCAATCGGCGAGGACGAAAAAGAAACAACACGCGCAAGGGGCACGTCTGGGGGGCCAAGCTGCAGCTGCAATCTCTGCCGAATACCACTTTGCAGGCACGAGCGCTTTCCTTTTTGTTGCTTCTTGCAGCGAGACCTGCAGCATTGACAGGTCAGCCGTACCAGCATCTCGCAGCCGCAATCTCATTAAATTAGAGTCGTGACAGGGTGCCGGGCGGTGGGAATGGTGTTGGCAGCCCAACCAAAGCACACCGCAAGGTAGATCAAATCTTGGTATCGGATCAGGCTCGAATCAAATGGCCCATGTGTCTGATCCTTCGCCGACCGAGAGAGATGGCCAGTCCGAGACATGACTTATCGCCTGCCGTCCGCCAAGGGCCACTGCAAGTGCGACAACTCTCTGTGAATTCACCGCTTTTACAAAGGAGCACCTTTCTTCTTCTCAAGCCTACAAGGAATCTGAATCATTTTGACGCATCTGACTGCCATTTGGTTTGAGCCGCGACGCGGTGAGCATCCTCATGTTCGGCGACCATTCATGCACGTCCTCCTCATTCACGACCCATCAGTCCAAGTGCTCAGCCGCATTAGACATGCATACGGAGTATACACAACAACAACTCAAGAGGCAACGACACCGCGCGCCAGGTGGTCGGCTCCAGAACAGCGCAGCCAACACCACCACCGTCTTTGTTTCCTTCTTTTTTTTTATTTGAAATTTGCACAACGCAACACGCACGATGCGGCCCCCAACACCGGCGCGTTGAGATTGCGCTTCAATATTCGTTCAGCCGCCCCGCCGACTTGCCCGATGTAGCTCGTGCAGTCCCATCTTGGTGGTTGCGTCCCTTGATGCATGTGTGTGATCACAAGGCCGCTGGCTGCAGGTACGGCGCAAGCTAGAGCTGCACGCAAGAAACACGCATGCATAGCCGATTGCCGTCGCACTGCAAGCCGCAGGGTGGTTGTGCCGCATGACGGAGCCGTGTCATTTTGGAGTTGGAGTGCTTGACAGGATCCAGGGGTCCAGGCTCTAAAATGACAGCCAGTCCTGCCATCATCAAGACATACGCATGCGGCCACCGCTCTCGAGGACGGAGCAACAGGTGCGCCCTACATTTGCCAGTATCGCCGACCTCGATCGGCATCGTCAAGCACAATAGCCTGTGCCTGCCGCAAAGCCCGCCTCCGACTGAATGCGACGATGCCCCATTGATCCAGAACCCACCCCTCCGAATGACTTGTAGTGGCCATCGCCGTGATGTGATACAAGAAGACTCGCACTCCTCCCGCCCTGCAAGCCTTCGGCGACATCACCAACTGGGGTCAGCCATCCTTTGGTAGCAGTCGGGTTTCTTCGCATGGAAGCGGCAGTTGCAAAAACCGACAGCCTGGTCGCCAGGCCTGCGACGCGCAGAATTCCAAGTCCACGGGACCGCGACAATGTTACCCACGTCGCTACCACGTTGTCGGACCCTTACATGCTCATCACTTGATCATTTGGTCATTTGCTCGTCTTGTGCTCCCTGCTCCGTGCCCAGACAGACCCCTTGGCCTTTGCGACCCTTGCATCTGTCATGATGAAAAGGGAAATAATCACGGCTCAAATTTTGGCTCGTTGAGGTGTCCCTTGCTCGAGCCGTGCGTGCTGTTGGGCAGTACCCAACTCTGCGGTCCCGTTATCAATATTCCATAGTACTATTGGGAGCAACACAGACTAATCGCGACACATACCACGGCTCTGGATGCACTAATATTCTTCTCCCTGCGTTTGACGATCATGTCCTTCCCGTCGCTCCCACGGCCATGGTAAGCAAATCGGCGCAATTTGTCAGTTGCCAACTCGGTAAGCCACCGTCTAGTTGCGGCACCAGTCCTGCCGTTGTTCGCCTTTGGCTTGCTACTGCTTACGAAATAGATGAGCGATGCCGCCATGTGCGGAGTATCTTGTCAGAGGGCCACAAGGCTCAAACACTCTGCCTTGTGGTGATGAGACACAAGCGCCAGTATCATACAGGAGCGCCTCGATGAACCGCTGCTCCCGCGGCGCGCAACTCTCGTCCCACCCGGCTGTCGCGGCGCTCCACCGGCCGTGAGACTGTCTGCCCTGTATTCTCCCGATGCCGAATGGGCGCCCGCAAGGCGTGCCGCAATCGTCCCGCTGGAAGCTAGTGTTGTCTGTGCCATGTTTGCACACTAGCCTCAAGCCGAGACGACTAGCGGGCTGCCACTGATTACTGATGAGTTGCGACAGATGAAGGGGTAAAAGAGGACTTGTGATATCAGCAAAAATTACAGTAAAATTACAAAGAGGTTCATGTTGATGGTAAGAGGGGAAAGCATTGATTGACTCTGATGGCCTTGTATGTGCTGTTCAATCCAATAATCTCGAGCCATCTTTTAATAATTTGTCCTGGTTATTAGAGCTTGTGTTGACGATGAAACAAGCACCCAACAAGATAGTATAGTACTATCAAGCTGTCTTGTAGGTGTATTAATCAGCTTAATATATCTGCCATCTCCGTCAAAATCACCAAATGTATTGACACATGGTAGATGGACCAAGTACTTGGAACAATACTAGAGACTAACCTAGAGACGACAATGCATCTTGCGCATCAACCACGTCCCGCGGCTTACACAGTCTGCCACGTAATGGCTCTCGGCAGCCAGACATCCGCGCCTTGAGGTGTTGATTAGCCCAAGATGACATGAGCATGATTCCCTCACGGGAGGCCGAATACCCTGGAGGCGAGGGCGATTACTGTATAGCACAGGTACAGGCTTCTCCGCAGTGGGACAAGGCATGGGGCTTGCCGGTATTGCAACTGCGCCTTGTGGTTAGAACAAGTCTGACGGGGCTAATTTTATGGCATGTCAAAAGGTGAAGTCCGTGTAGGACAGCCCGTTGGGGAATCGGGCTCATACCGAGTCAGTGGGAGGAGGCGCGAGGATCTACGGTCAAGTCGTGAAGATGTGGCCGGGTGTCGGGTGATTTGTGCTTACCCTGCACCTGGAGGGTTGTCGGTATCTTTGCCAGCCCTGGCCTAGTGGTGAATTCAATTCCAAAGTTATGTGGTTCTTGTGTGTGAAGGGGAGATGCGGGTTTGATAAGGCTCGGGGCTCATGGGGGAGTCGGGAGGGATGATGGTGGTGTTGTGCTATTCTGTTCTGGTGTTAGGGGGTTTGGGGATGGATTACGAGGTGTTGAGGGGATGTGTTTTGGGGGAGTGATTTGAAATGGATTATGAAGCAGCTGTTCACTTAATTGACGACAGTTGAGAAGGGATTTGATGTGAGAACATCTACGAGTAGAATAGATAGGTGTCTGTATAAGTGGTTGTAGCTAAAGTATGGAAGTGGTGCAACTGAAGCAACTTTTGGCCCGGCGGCAACGGGCCATGATTCACAGCATTTTAACCTCACCCAAAGTCTTGGGAGATGATTGGGGCCTGATTGGCATACACCAAAATATCAGATTTAGTCACAGCATTTTGAATCTCACGAATAGTTATCAGCAACTTTCCTAAAACAGCACCCGAGGTCTAAACGGGCAGAAAGTTTGGAGCCTCATCGCCGGTCCGGTTCTTGCTTCACAGCATTTTTAACCTCACCCGAGGCCTCAGGAAATTATTGGGATCCAATGGCTGAGCGCGCCCTACAGCTGAATCTTTTCACAGCATCTTTAGCCTCACTGGAGGAGGTGGGAAGAAACAGCTAGCCGCATACACATGTGCACATTATTTGCACTCCAATACAACCCAACCTGACCCTTTATACAAACTCCCACAACCAGACAAAAGCCACACATGTAATACACAACACCAAAATAAATCGCCGCAAAAAAGGATTCCATCGACACCCATCCAACATCCTCCCTCCGAGCATCCACCTAACCTACAACAAAAATATTGAGCGTCGTATTACAGGCACAGAGTCACAGACAGGATCCCGACAGCTTGGAGGCTCGCGTGGCCATCTCTCCGACAAGGGCCCTCACTTCCTATTCGCTTACCTCGGACCAGGGTAAATTCAGTACGAGGTATCCATACCATTCGAACCTGTCATTTTCTCTCCATGACTCTTTTTTTCTGCCTTCCTTTCACGTATCTAGTACAATACACTGGTCATTCGTACTCTGGAGAACATGCGGCGTATCAATCTCTGGAAACGTCCGACATCCGAGCATTTGTCAGACAACCACCACCCCCAGTCTCCCCCCAATCTCTCACCCGCCCCCAATTGGAAATAAAGACTATAAAGAAACATCGAGATGCTCAAGGAATCCCCTTGTAACAAATCCTCCCCCCTTGATCTGTTACCCAAAAAAAAAGAGAGAGGCACCCACTGCATTCCCGCATCCCTGGCGGCACGGCACGTTCCCCCTGCCCTTTTTATCTTTTGCTCGTCAGCAACGAAGCTCCCGAGGGCTTGGGCCTCTTTTTTGCGTCCTTTAACTCTCATGGGGTTAGTACGGAGCAAACTTGTCAAGATGGCGCCCGCAGGCCAAGAGTAGCGAGTGTGTCCTTGACTCCCGACGGGGGATGTGTCATGCTACAAGACAAATCTTGGGATAAAAAAAGAACGCCGTGACACAAGAGTTGAAATATTGATACCCTGGCTAGTACATCGGATTTTCCAAATTCCAGTATTCATACAGGCCCCCCCTCCTTGTAAAAGGCCCTCAGCCCAGTCCAGTCCCGAGGATGTGATGGAAACAAGATGCCGGTAACTCGTACGGTCCAGGGCCTCGGGATCCCCCCCTTGCAGGAGGAAAAAAGAGCGCCCTATTGGGCTTACATCCCCATGGGCGGTATTTGTCCCAGCTTTTTCTTCTCATTTTGACAGGACCCGATGCTATCCAGCCTCTGGGCATGCAGGGCGTACAAAGATATCACTTCATCCCACGCTGCAGGGCCCCCCCAGTGAGAGATGATACCGACACCACGGTTCATGTGATGGTGTGTCTGCTGTGGAGATTTGGGATTTGCGCTCTGCCCCTGCCGTTGATCTGAGTCACTCCGAGTCCAGAGCCGTAGTCTGCTTGAATCGAAAGACGAGATGCTAGTATTAGTGCCCAGTCAGTAGTCGGCGACCGTTGGACTAAGCTGATCCATCTGAGTCTCGGTTCAAGGCGTTCCGTCTTGATAAGAAGAAGGACTATTTGCTTTCGTTTGCTAATACTAATGGCAATAGTGTCGAGAGGTGGTGGCGTAAGTGAGTAGAGTAGGGCTGAGCGCTGAGGCGGCCAGAAAAGAAAAAGGAAGAGATGAAAATAACGCCAAGCGAGAAGGCTTTTTCAGCTGAACCGGGCTCCAGGCCCTTGGTATCCAATCAATCGACGACGACGCTCCCACCATTATATTGCTTGTTTGTTTTCGACCATTTTTTTCTTCTCTTTATTTCATTTTCTCGTTTGTGGTAGTAATTTCTTGTTTTCGTGTTGCCGTCGGCAATGGCGTCGCACGGCATGTTCCCTTGCATCTCATGTCTCGCCTTGGAATATCACGCAATGGGCCTGTGTCTCAGCATCTTACAGGATTCCGTCGCTCTCCCCAGGCAGCCTCTTGACGCGCTGCTGCTCCCAATTGTCCACGATCCCTCCCGGCAAGTCTCTGCAGCCTCCTGTGTCAGCCTCGAATGAAATCATTCCTCTTTCTGCTGCCCCTGCATATCCCACAACGACTCCTTGCATGTACTCGTACAGGTAGAGAAAGAAAACTACTCCTTGCAAGTACAGGTCGAGAGAGAAAAGGCAACTCACGTAGTATTCCTCCTTCATGTCCACTTTCCGTGCCGCCCTCCTTACATTCAGCTCCTCGTCCTTGGTCAGCTGCCGCACCTTTCGATCGTGCTTCTCATATCGAATCGCCGTGGCCGGCGTCAGGACAAACGACCCTGCCACAATGACGGCCATAAAGGGCAGCCCAAAGGTGAGGAACGGATGTTTGCCTATGAGGGATCGATACTTCATGCCGATCCTGCCCGCGTCGGCCGACGAGCGGAATGTCTTGTTCTGGAACGTCGGCATCGTGATTGTGATTGTTTGTGATTGTGATGGCACCAGTCTCAGCAGCAATCTCCTAGTTGGTCACACCAGGCGCCTCTTTGTCGATTCCGTGTCTCGATTCCGTGTCTCGTATGCGGTAATGAAGCGGCAGCACAGAATGTCCGTCTATGCCCGCGAATTGGCTCGTTGCGTTGCTGTGCGTATCGTTGAATGTAGACAGGGAAAATGATATCACAGGCCTTGATCCATCGAATGATTGTGGCTGCTCGGACCGAAGCTTTTCCCAAGCGTCCCGGATTTTGGTGGGGCCGCATCCCGTCGGATATACAAGAAGCCAACCAAACTCCTAATATCAATTCAAAAGACAAGCTTCACATCACAGGAAAAGAATATGATGAATCTCTAGTAATAAACAATCAGAGTATTATTTGAAACCCCTAAAACTTACTTACATAAAAAGTGCCGTATCATCTGAATCGTTCCATCGTAAGGCATGTCTGTATGTGTTGTACATACAAGGTGCAAGGTCAACGTTAAAGTCTGTTATTATGCCCCCCCATTTAACCGCATACTATGCAACCCATATCTGCTAAAAAGAAAATAAAAAAAGAAGAAAGAACGCATTGCATCCCTCTTTGGCCGAGAAGTTGACTGACTCGCTTTCTCTCATTCCTCATCGATCCTGACTCTGAAACGTATCCCTATCCCTTCAAGAAAACACAAATCTCCAAAAAAGCCATGTGCTTCACATGGCCCATTCTCCTCTTGACAAAAAAAAAGAAAAAGAAAATCTTCACGTTGGAAGGAAGGTAAGGTGGAGGACAAAATAGAAATCAAGGTGTGTCGTTGGTACAAAAGCAAAAAAGCTTAGCCCTAGTATACCTACAAAAAGGGGTGGGAAAAAAAAAGAAAAAAAAAAGTCCAGTTCTTTTCGAGTGTGCTGTGCTGCTCATGATTGCCTCCATTTTTCTCGTCATCGTTGGATATTGATGAAGTGTTGATAACCGTGTGCTATGCCGTGCTGCTCAAAAGACAAGCATTGTGGAATACAATAAGAAAGCTCGCATCGTAAACAGTATAAATGCAATGCAGAAAACGCCTAAAGACACTTGACATTTATCGTTCAACAGCCTGGGACGGGGATGACTGCCATCCATTCATGTATGCCATCAACCCCATGCCGAGCAGCACCACGCCAATCATGGAGGCGTAGGGGATGCCGGCTCGCAGGTGCTGGCTGTTTAGAGGGCCTCCTCTTGGTGAGGTTTGAGGAGTAATCGTATTGGCCCTCGATAGATTTGGGACATCTCCCGAATCCTGGCTGGAATTCGTCAGAGATCTCTCCTGCTTAAGTGCCAGTTTGGCAACTTCAGAAGAGGGAGATGCCACGGCATCCTTTGCTTCTCCGTCTCGCTCACTGCGGAGCGTTCTTGAGCGAGATCGTCGTCGTTCTTCGGCCGCAACCCGCTTGGCCTCTTCCTCCCGAAGCTGGATAACCATTTCTTCGAGAGTTTTCCTGCCGGAATCCCGCTCTGTTTCGGCAGCTTCGCATCGATTCCTCCACTGCTCCATCTGCGTCCGCAGCTCCCGCATCTGCTCATCCATGGTGTCGATGCGAGATTGTAGCGCTGCCGCCGTCTCCTGGGCAACCTTGTCGGCCTGTGATGTCTCCTCCGACTCCGCCAACACCGTTCTCGTCTCATCTGCATCATTCACATCCCGTGTTGATTCCAGAGTTTCATTGGCTTCTTCGTGAGACTCAACACCGTTGACCTGGATATTGTTGGCTGACTCTTCTAGTCGCCTGGCCAGCTCCTCTGCCAACTCGCGCGCTTCCCGCTCCTTCTGAAGCATCATTTCTAGCTCGCGCATACGTGCCGTCTGGGTATCAATATCTCGCTTCGCATTATTGAGTGCTTCAGTGAGTTGAATGATTTGGCTCAGGTTTTCTTGGCGGATCGGAGATGAGTTTGCCGAGTCCGACTTTGGCCTCTCCAAGGAGCCTCGTTTGAGAGAGGGCACGTCTGGCTTTTCGGGAAGAGGCTGCTGAGGTGGAGGGGCGGGAGGGTCTGAGAAGCGCGCTTTCGGATCTGATCTAAAAGACAGACTATTGCCGTTGACCATGGTCTGGGGTTTTTGTTGTTCGGGGGCTTCGGATTTTTCGACGTCCTTGAGGTCATCTTTTGATAACAGGGTGTTGATGAACTGGTTAGTGCGACTTAAATCTTGAGCCTGGAGCTTGGCGCTTCTCATTTCATTCTGGTGACAATGTTAGCGGGAAGAAAGAAATCAAGCAAATGGACTCCCTAGGAAAGTTTTGTGTGGTGCTCACAGAAAGACGCTTCAGAATCTGATCCGTAGCGATGGGTGTTAGGAAAAAAGGACGTTGCTGCGCCATTCCATTCATGTGGCCATTCATGGTGCCGCCGTTAACAAGCATACGACCGTTGTTGCCCATGGACATATTGCTTCCGGCGCGGCCTCGCATCTGCATGGCCCCAGCAGGAATCATCATCGCATTGTTGGCCGGGTCCAGGTCTCCAAAGTTCATATCCAAAACGTTGTTCGACGTATTCAAAAACCCGGCGTGCTCGATTTTGGCAGCAACCTTGTGGTGAACGACGGTTTTTTGGTCTTCACTGACAATGTCGATGCCGAGCTCCAAATGGTCGGCAGTCTGGAGTTCGTGGGGCTCAGATTCACGATTCTCCTGAGACAACCGGGTGCCGTTGACAAAAGTGCCGTTTGATGATTTTACATCTCGAATGTAGATTTTGCCGTTTCGTTCGGCAAAGATTTCAGCATGCTGCCGCGATAGCACTTTACTATCGAAGAAGCCATTCGTGGCAGTTGGCACCGTCTTTTGGTTCGTCTGCCGACCGATTCGTATGGAATCGGGAGCAAATGGCACTGCGATCGTCTTGCGCTCAAAGGTGCCGTTTAGAGACAGTAGATAGAGCATGGGCTGACCGGGAGGAAACTGCTGCTCGTTGGGCCCCATGGGTCGCATCATTCCCTGGGGCCCCATTTGAGGCTGTCCCGTTCCGCCTTGTTGCATGGCGCCGTGGGGCGGCACCATGCCGTTGGGTCTTCCTTGAGGAAGCCTCGAAAAGTCGGGCTGCACGTTTTCTTTACCAGTCGGCCAGGGGTTCTTTGGTTGAGGCCTCTTTCTGTTTGCGCTGCCATTCGACCACTGACTTAGATCCGAAGCTGATGACAGCGATGTTGCATTGGAGTGGGAGCCATTCGTCGCAACGGTCGTATTGGAGGCGTTTGAGGCGATGGAGGAGGATGAGCTGCTTCGCGAGAGACTACTCTTGCGGGTCATGAACATGCCTCTGACATCCTCTGAGTTCATCTGGTTGTTGCCATTAATAGTGCCCCATGGCGGCCGGGAGATCTGTGGAAACGTTGGAGGATTTGCGACGGCAGTCATGAGTAAGGCTTAGGAAGGCACGCTGGATATGGGGCTGTGAAGAACGCAGATTTGCCGTCGCTCAACGTAGGTTCGTTTATGTCGATACGCGTTGAGTAAAAAACCGTTGGGCTTTTTTGGGGGAATCGCCAACCACCGGCGCCGCTGAGACAAGGGCACCGAAAAAAAAAACAAAGACACGCGTGCCGCAGATTGGACTAGAACGGATATTTTGTCGATGCGGCTCCAAAGTCAAACGGCTCTATCGCTTGCGATCGGCGGGAGAGAGACGCAGAAACAGTTCGAAGTCGTTGTCAGCTTGCTGTCACAGAAAAATCGTCAGCATGTTGTTGATGTGGCTCCTTTGTCGAGCACCAATTGGGGGTTGGCATGGCCACGACGAAGCGAGGCCTGGGGATCGCCCCTGGCCCCTGGCCGGCCCTGTGCGCTGCATCGAATGTGAAACATACTGTGAAATGATAGAAGCTCGCAATCCTGGGCGATTCCACACGTCGCTGACGAGCCTGGTGAAGCTCGGGCTGATGTTGCTTGGGGGATCTTGTCGCTCTTCCTAGCCCGCTAAGCGCTGGGCTAGGCGTGTCGAAAGGCTGGGGGGCCAAATGATACAGTGCACGGTTTTGTCTCAGTGTCGACTCGCCCGGCTCCCACAACTCGGCCTCGAGGCAGGCTTTGTCATTTTCCGCGAGGGTTTTTCGAGACTCGGATCGGGCAGTCCCAGGCGATTGCTCTCCATCACAGATGGCCATATGGGGCCTTGAATCGGCTCATGACCTCGATTCACGTGATGCATCGTCACAGTACTGTGTTTGCTGGCACTTGGATATCCACACTGTGGGGGCCGCTAGCTGTGATTAGGATGCGCCGCATCAACCTTTTGCCGTTCCCGCCGTGGCCGCAGCGTGGCCAATCACATCGCAAGCAGCTTCTTTTGGATGGAAGCATCCAATCTTCTTGGATACCCGGTACCGTTCGAGGCACTTGGAATTACACCTTGGGAAGAGAAACACGGCCGATCCAACTCTTCAGCTTCTGCGCATTGCGTTGATCCCGGCTGCTCACGATGCCTCCTGTCGCGCCGATTCACCATGGTGGCCAGCAGGCCCCGTCCACGTTTGACAAACGTACGGCATCGTATCATTATGAGGGGCTGCAATTTCGCTAACTGGAATCGAATAGTCAAGATGGGCGCAATGATGGGCGGATGTAAGGGCTTTGAGAATGGCTTCGTTTCGGATCGGGCGTGAACTGACGACTTTTTAGCTGTCGGAGTGATTATGGGATTCATCTTTGGTACGGCATTGGATGGAGAGTCTGCTGGAGCATATCATTTGGAGCTGACACCTTGATAGGCACTGTTAACATTTTCCGCTATGGTGCCGGATCGCAAGGCATTATGAGGACTCTGGGCCAGTACATGGGTGCATCTGGCGCAACCTTTGGGTTTGTCTACGCCTATTTTCTGTCTACCTGGGTGCTGGATGTGATACTGACGACAGGCGTCGCAGGTTCTTTATGGGAGTCGGTAGCGTCATCCGATCAGATGCCGACCCCAAGCTCCAGGAGCTGTATATGCGAGCGCAGCGACGGCCGATAGTACTAAGAGCGAATTCGGCTTGGAGACGGGACGAATAAAGAGACAACGAACGAATGGACAAACGACGCCGAGCGACCAGCTGCTGGCCGCACTGTGCGTATCCTGGTGGCCCGAATGACTGCCCTGTAAAATAGGAATAAACCAAACGACATTTACGATCGAAATCCGATGCGATTCATATCAATGTAAAATCATCCATGTTTGTGAAGGATATCTGGAACTGAGCTCTGTGCACGATGATTGGAATAACTACCCTTTTGCTAGCAAGTAGTATGCAAAAGCACGGAAAATACCTTGTCTCCGGATAAGCCTTTTTTTGGCCCTTGCCCGAGATCCGAGATCCTGGCTTTTGTTCTCTTTTTTTTTTCATCATCTCTCTCTGCATTAGCGCAGATATTGATCTCAGTCCAGCTAGGGACTGATGTTTTTTTTTCCGACAGCTTCAGCTGCTAATCGTTACTGGTGTGGCGAATCTCACCTGGTGATGTCTTGCTCAGATGGTCAATTGTTCTTTGGAACCCTTGCAGCTCTTGCGCTCCTACGATGGATCATCAGATGATTCGTAGCGTATATCAACTATTGCTGCATCATATACTCCGTACATCGGAAAATACTCTTAGTCGAGTTTGTACAACAAAACACAAAGGATTTGCCGTCAGGGGGTTGTATTACGATTATCAAATCAGCTACTTGTTCAAGAAAAACAGGCCCTACCCCTCAGCTGCAGGCCTTTTGAACTGTAGCCACAGCTCTTCGCATGGGGAGTCGTATAAAGTCGTAATCCGCCATTTCGACTCTTGGCACTCGATATAGAAGCAGATGGGAGCAAGGGGATCCACTGGGCTCATCCTGATGCTATATTTACCGACCAACAAGAGTCATATTAGACAATTTTTCGGAATGATACTTTCAGCCTCGCTCATGCTGTCGGAAGAAATCTCCGTGTTGTGTAACGACTGACTTTAAAAATCCCTGCTTGAACAACCACTCGCATGAAATTACCGCCATTGTGGACATGCATATTATGGCGACAAAACACTTCTCGTATCCTTTACTCAATATTACTATATGCAAAACGATGACGATGAATGTAGCACCAATGAGACTGAGATTCTCGAAAGTCCCAGCCCCCGGGATATATTGGTGGCTTTGTGTCTGCTATCGTGTCACTACAGGGCGGCCCATCTTTGCAAAGCAGAACTAACATATTGGATGTGTAGCTCCCCATCCTTATCTATCTGTCTGCCTCGTGTTAGGTGTAACCTTGGCATAGATCCATGTCCGCTTTCCAGGTCTGCTGATTATACGTGCAGGGTTGATATTTCAAATGCCCCGGAGTCAAATGCTCCGGAGGCGGTGGGGGTGGTGCCGAGGAACGGTTTGAGCGTATTGTATACTGCATAAAGAGGATATTTCACATGGCACTCTGTGGTTGTCTAAAAGGATGTCTCCGAGTACAGATATTCTAGTCTATGTTATACTCATTTGCTCAAACTGTCGTAAACGGTATCATCAGTCCACAATTTCAGATGGGCTACACGAGATATCTCCTGCATCCATCTAGCGTCGGGTAGTCACATTATCCCACCTGAATCTTCATTGGGCACTGATGGTGTAACATTTATTGATGAATTGGATACTAGAAATAGAACAACCATTCAACACCCTGCAACAATTGGATGCTCTGTCGACGCCATGTGGCTTGGCCTATGTCCTTTAATCCTTCCTTTACGGTATACGAGAAGCTAGAATGCTGTGCCATGAAAATCCTCCGACATGGCTGGGCTGAATGGCTTCAATAGTAGCGGCTATTGCCGTCTTCTTTTCGCCAAGAGACTCAGGAGAGGGTGTTTGAGGCGATGGACTCTTCGTATGCAATAATGCATTTTCAGCCGTCTTTGTGTTATGCAACAGGGGTAAAGACCATATCTGGTGGCGGGTTGCTCGGAAACATCTTACATACATATAGTTGACCGCATCCTGGTTTGGGTTCATGGGTTACGATCCTGTGAGGCAAAGTCCGAACAGTTGGCCATTGAAATCGCCGAAATCACCGCTGAAGATGTAAATGCACATGTCTATATAAAGAGAAGAAGGAAACATTTGATTGTGTGGACATGACCTCTTCTGATATACGAAAACCACTTTCAACTTGACTGTCTTTGGACCATTATTCAACATCATGGGGGTTTCTCTCAGTCGTCGAGGAAAGGAAGCGGGTGCCTCTTTGGCCACAGGCAGACTGTCTCAGAAACAAACTAATGGGTATGTGTTGACGTTACTCTACCTGCTTGCTTGGAAGAAACATTTTGTAACATCTCTTTAGCCTATCTGTGCTTGGAGCCCTGGCTGCCCCAATGCTGCCTGCTTTCCTTACGAATAATCCAACGCCCAATGGATATCCATGGAGTACCCTTGATACCCAAACCAATTACTATGATACAGGCCCCAATACAGGTGTCATACGATCCTATCACTTTACAGTTAGCCGTGGCGTCATTGCTCCGGATGGATATCAGCGCGATGTCCTATTGATCAATGACGCTTTCCCCGGCCCATTGATCGAGGCCAATTGGGGCGACACCATTCAAGTAACTCTAACCAACAACATCACCGGCCCGGCAGAGGGCACGGCGCTCCACTGGCACGGATTCCTTCAACAGGGGACTCCCTGGGAAGACGGAGTGCCTTCTGTGACGCAGTGTCCCGTGCCTCCGGGGAAGAGCTTCACATATCAGTTTGCGGCTACTCTATATGGCAGTTCTTGGTACCACTCGCATTACTCATCGCAGTATGCTGGTGGTCTTTTAGGCCCCATTGTGATCCACGGACCGAAATCGCAAGACTACGATATCGATGTTGGTCCCGTCATGCTGTCTGACTGGTATCATGACCAATACTTTGATCTGGTTGAGAAGACTATGAGTACTGTGCAGGCGTTGACTAGATTCAACTCTGACAACAATTTGATCAATGGCAAGGGAAATTTCGACTGCTCCCAGGTTACAGATGGTACGCCATGTACCAACAACGCCGGGATCTCGAAATTCAAGTTTCAACGCGGCAAGACTCACCTCCTTCGACTTATAAACACCGGGGCGGAGGGCATCCAGCGCTTCTCCATCGACGGCCATAACATGACCGTCATTACCAACGACTTTGTAGATGTCCGGCCCTATGTGACTAAAGTCGTCACGCTTGGTATTGGTCAGCGGAGTGATGTCCTTGTCACGGCAGACGGCGACCTGGATGCCTACTGGATGCGCAGCAACATCAGCGCATGCTCCAATGCCAACCAACCATATGCCCTGGCGGCCATCTACTACGACGACGCAGATACCGATGCAGACCCCGAGTCCACGCCTTGGGATGTTCCTGATCCGCTGACTTGTGTGAACGATGACTTTTCAATCACGGAGCCCGTCATGAAACTTGCCTTTCCAAAACCAGATCTGGAGCTCGACATGGAGCTGACAAAGTTCCAAAACGAGACGGGCCATAGTTTATGGGCACTAGACGGCGTTACGTTTAGGGGCAATTACAACAGTCCGACGTTGTTGCTAAGCAATCTGGGCAACTACAGTTTCGAGCCCGAGTGGGCCGTGAGAAACGTTAGCAAGGCGAAGAGCGTCAGAGTGAATCTCTTCAATAATTCGCCCGCTGGGTAAGTCATCTCCAGCCGTCTTCTCGACTACATGATCATTGAAACTAACACACTACTCTTTCAAGACATCCCATGCACCTTCACGGCTTCAACATGTATCTCCTGCACGAAGGTCCCGGCCAGTGGGACAACAAGACAATCATCCGGCCATCCAACCCGCAACGCCGCGACGTCTTTTTGGTTCGCAGGGGCGGACACGTCGTGTTCCAATTTGACGCGGCGAGCAATCCGGGCGTGTGGCCGTTTCACTGCCACATTGCCTGGCATGCCACCGCCGGGCTGTTTACGCATTTCCTTACGGACCCAGAGGGAGTGAGGAAATTGAGGATTCCCAATGTAGTGGCGGAGACGTGCAGACAGTGGGGGACTTGGACGAATACGAATATCCCTGAACAGATTGATAGTGGGTTGTGAGAGGCGGGCTGTAGCTGAGAGTACATGTATACGTAGGTACTATACGCAAGGACTGTGTTTCTGGAGTCTGGCAATGTCTGAGTATGATGTCGACAGGCTTATTTCAACATATAGGCCCAGTTGTATTATGAATCAAATGAAATCCCAATTGTATCCGTTATTCATCAGAAAGGAGCACGGGTGTTGACGGATGAAATGACGGTGTATTGCTTCTGCATTCTGTTGCAGGGAAACATCATCCATCTTGAGCCTATCTACCAAACATCTAAGTAGCAAAATCTGAAACCCAGCCGGCATGCCAAATAAATAGGTAGGCACCCGACGTAGCTATAATATCTAAAAGGAAATGTACGGTAACTAACTAATCATGCAATCTATCAAAGTCATAACGTAAATTCTTGGGTCTAATCTTGCTGGGGCTTCTCTTCACCCTCTTTCTTTGTTGGCTCTTCAACCTCTTTGCCATCTACCGTCGTGGCCTCTTGTGCTTTTTGCTCGGTGCTCTCTTGGACTTTTGGTATTGCCGTTCTTGAGCTGGGTTCGTCTACCGGTTTAGAATCCGTCTCTGAGGGATTCTCTTGTTGTTCTGCATTGACATCTTTCTGTCTTGGCAGCTTCTTTCACGTCTGCGTCACCCTTGGGTGTCGGGACTCACTTGGTGCATCATCACCTGCTTTCTGGGTCTTCTCTTCATCTTCTTTCTTCTTCTCTTCTCTCTCTTCCTCTTCCTCTTCAAGCTTGAGGACAGTCTCAATTTCTCCAGTCAGCTTCTGCAGCTCATCTTCAATCTCTTCGTCACGAGCAGTCTGGCTGCGCAGTTGTCTCTCTGCCTCCTCATTTCCAACAATATTCCTCCATGTATCATCCAGCTCGTCTGTCCAGCCCAGCAACTCGGCTAGTCTTCGAATGCCATCATCGCATGCGCCCAATTCTAGCACATCATCGGTTCGCGATCCTAGTGAACCGACCTTTTCCATGTTGAAGAGCACACGGGGTATCCCTTTTCTCGCCATGTCTGGAAGGCTTGCGAATGGATACACCGTCAGGCTGGTTCCAATAATGAGAATGAGATCCGCCATGACAGTGTTGTGTGACTTCTCTGAAAAGTCTCTTGGGAGGGCTTCTCCGAAAAAGGTAATGTCTGGCTTTACCAGTCCCTTGCATTCATTGCATTTAGGAACGTCGCCTCGGACAACATGCGCTCTCATCTCCGCATCGGGGAACTCGACCTTGCACTCAATGCAGCGCTGTGTCGCAAAACTGCCGTGGGCCTCGACAATTTTATCCGTAGGAACGCCAGCCGCCCGTTCGAGACAGTCAATGTTTTGCGTAAAGAGCATTTGAAGGAGGCCCTTTTCAGCAAGAAGCGCAATGAAGGCGTGAGAGATGGTCGGGTGGAATTTGCCGGGATACAGCTCCTGGGCGAGCACATAAAAGGGCTCGGGGTGATTGCGAAAGTAGGAAATGTCGAAGACGGCCTCTGCATACGGGAGCTTGAGGCGCGCCAAGTTGCTGTACAGGCCCGTCTTTGGCGATCGGAAATCGGGAACTATGCAATGGTTAGTTGCATCGATATGGGGGCGGAATCATGGGCCATCGCACTTCCAGCAGCCGTCGAGATGCCAGCGCCGGTCAGGACCACAATGCGCCGAACATTGCCGCTCTTGATATGGCCAGCGACGGCTTCCAGGCTTCTCTCTTCGAGCGTCGCTGGAGGGCCGGCGGCAGAGGCCAGGTGGGATTCTTCTTGTCCCATTTTGCGAGCAAGCCAGCGGGGGACGCGAGGGCCGGAGGGCTTGTGGCGATTGCGGTGTTTCCGACCTATCTTGGCGGATTTTTGGTTGATTTTTTCAATCGAGTCTGTCGGTGGCTAAAAAGATGCGGTGATGGGCAGATTCATGCCGCTTCAAAGAATTTGGAGATGGGCAGATGGGCGCGAACCAATGGTGGGGCGCCGCATGTGAGAGGCAACAGGCAAGTCAGGTACTGGCAGGTACTGGCAGGTGCCGGACTGTGCCCAACGTTACATCATTGAAACCCCCTGATGTCTTATCGATAAGATGGATGATGTGAAGGATCACTAGTTGACTACAATTGAGTAGGTACCTATCATCAGCAAGATGTGAAGGACAAAGGAACCTTGAAAGTGCATGTATTTGATGGATTCACGAGTATGCCTCCGAGGATAGATGAAAAAAAAAAGACAAGCATTGACGAAACCAACTCCCAGAAACAAAAGGCCCAAATCAGAATCTGACCTGTCTACCAACCCTCATCCCCGTGTATAAAATAAAACGCCTAGCGATGCCCACCTTGACGCCCTCTCTCCGGATATCACATCACCATAACAGAGCCCCCCATCATATGTGGCGCTGCCTGGCCGCGGCAAACTGCTCTTCCTGCAACCGAGCGAGTTCCTCCATAGACATTCCGCTATTGGCAAATTTGTCTGCCTTCTTCTCTCGCCCCTGTTGACCATGTTAGCGCTGCAGACCGAGGGCGTGGAGGCGGGAGACATGCGCGAACCTTTTGAACTTCCTTGTGTTCTGCCGCGGCTTCTAGAACAGCAGGCACGTAATCCGAAAAGCCAAGGCGTTCTAGAGCCTTTGTAATGTGATCACACGCAATCGTCTTCTTGGCCTCCTTTTCCGAGATCTCATTGGCCTCGGAGGAGATGAGGGTGATGAATTCGACACAGCATTCTATAAGCAGGTCACGGGCCTCTTTTGCGAAAGAGACACCCGTCTGCGGCGGCAATATTTCGCTGACAATCTTCTGAACCGTGGCTAATACGCTGTAAGCTTCGTGATCTGTAAATGTCATGGTTGTGTGTATCACACAACTGGCCAGGGGGTGGAACTGAAATATCATGCATGTTTCACTGCGAGGCGGAGAGCAAAGAGCAAACGTACCTTTGGGCAGCGATAAGTCGTCGTTGCTTCCTGTAAGAGAACAAGTTAGCAATGCAATGTCGATACAGTGGCATGACTTGTTGGTGTAGTGCGGTACTGTTGCCTGGAACCAAGTTGGTCCAGTCATTCTCATTTTGGTAGTCCCACATTAGCGGGCTTGGTGGTGCGAACACACAGACTCTCTCGATGGCGGATATGGAAGGACGCGGAGTCAAACAAGGGCTGGAAAGAAATCAAGAGCGCAGGCAGGAGATGGAATGCGCCACCATTATAAATTCACAAAAGAAACCTCCAACGGTGATGCGCGGGCACAGATGGAAAGTTTGTATGAGAATCCCATGACTTGATGATACAAACAATGAAACCGAAAGCTCGGCCTTATTGGTCCCTCCCCACGGCAACAACAACGGAAGCAGTGACGCATGACCACAGCTCTTTTGAAGAACGGGGAGAGAAACAAAAAGAAAAAAAAAACTTGACAAGTTGAAAGAAACCAACGCGCTGCATGGAAGCTAACCGTAACGTACCTCCAAACTCATGATCCGACATGATGAAAGAGATGCGTCGTAAATCCGACTGTGGCTTAGACGCGATACTGCCTGAGACTGAGAGCGGCGGAGAGTGAAGAGAGTTGCGCAAACAGAAGCGGGCGCGGAAGATGTGGATGAGAGCAATGGGGAGGGAATACAAGTAGATGAAGAGCAAAAGTAAGAACAAGAACAAGAGTGAGAATAAGAGTGCGCAGGATATTCGACACAATCAGGGCTGGATTTTGTGAGGCTGGCGAGGGCAATATGCAGCGTGAGCCGGCTTAGGGAGTGATGGATGATGGACTTGAATATCGCCCGGCCAAACGGTTTGTTAGTGGGGCAGCCGCTGCTGTTATACTCGAGCGCTGCTGGAGCACGGGTCCAAGGCCAAGGTAGCCGGTACCTGGACGCGCCCAGCATTGTGTGCTGCTCCTGGCGCGCGCTGGATGTTCCATAGCAGTGCAGCCCACTGGAACTCTGTCGCTGACTGGCTTACAGAGGGGCTTCGTTCACGTGCCACAGCATTTCACCAAGTATGGAGTACAAGTGGATCTTTTTTTTTAGCGCAAACCAGCTTTTGGAAAAAAAAAATTGTTTATTAGCTCGAGCTTGCGTCAAGAAACTTTTTCCTTCTTCCACCTCTTTGATCACACTGCAAAAGAGAGCCAAAAAAAAAGGCAGCTCTGCATCAGCTCGAAAAGAGCCCAGAGCGTGCCTCTCCTCATCGGCATCATGTGTGCCTTGACCGCTGCTCGTCTCTACAGGTAAGAAACCTCCGGCTATCCCGCGACGGGCCCCAATTGGTTCTATGATGAGATATGTTGTCGCCCCAGTCTGAGGAGGTCCGACAAGCCTCCCCTGCTGACAGACACAGTCTTAAGCCAATAGACACTTACTGATTCACAACTGGTGCTTCACTTTGTTTCTCTATTACGGGCGATTTGCTTGTTGTGCGGCATGGCTAACAGTGCTTCTCTCAGGCAGTGCAGAGTTTTTCGGGCTTGACAATGTAAGAACCGACCCGCTCCTCTCGACAAGGCTTTGGCACATCGTGATGTACCAAGTAAAGTATTATCAAATTCCGAGATACATACTGCGGACACACTCTCCTGAACCATAACGTGCTCGACTTTTGGGGTTTCAAGCTATGCCGTGTGAGCAATTTGCATCAGAGACTGACTGATGGTATTAAGCTCGCAATGGAACGGAGATTTGGCACTACGATAGAAATGTCGGCATTGAATCATGAGGTAGGTGGCAGTAGCTTTTTTCTTTTCTTTTTCTTTTGATGCACATCATCTTACACATTTGCGTGATGAAAAAACTTATATTCCATGCTAATACTGAATCCCCATGTGGAGATCATTAAGAGCTTTTCATCTTTCGACTGACTGCAATGTTTTTTTACTCAACATTTTATCTTGTTCTATCTTGTCTTGGTCCAAGGCTAACATGACGAAGATGCAGGAAAGCAACAAATCATCCTTGATAAGCCGCCAACTCAGGTGAATTCCAACTAGACAGACACAGTTAGTGATTTGACATTGTGATCCGGGGGCTGGGGGAACCTACACAAGATATTTTCCACTCAGCTCACGTAAAGGGTTGGCCACAAACTTGGCAATGACAGTCCCTGGCTGTTGAGGCTTGAGCAGTGCGCCTTGCTGAAAGGCGTCGACGAAGCTCTGGTACTGCTTCTCGTCCATGGTGTCCTTGCCTTTTAGCCGTAGAGTCGCCTGCATGTCTGTGTCCACCCGCCCTGGTCCAATGGTGATGCTGGTGATGTCGGGCTCTTCAATGGCAAGATGAGACGCAATGGAGTTGACGGCCGCCTTGGACGAGCCATAGGTACTCCATGCAACGTAGGGCTTGAGAGCTGCTCCTGACGAAACCCAGAGGATGCATCCTTGAGTCTTCTTGACCTCATTCAGACTAGCCTTGGCCTATGTGATGTGATGTCAGCAGACGTGTGATGACATGCAAGGCGTCGCTTTGCCGTCTCACCATGGCAATGTAGCTGAAGAAGTTTATGTCGTAGAGGCGCTTGGTGTCTTCCAGCGAAGCGGTCGCGAACTTCTCTGGCTCCAGAGTTCCATGGTTGATGACTACGCCGTCGATTTTTCCAAATGAACCGACGGCAAGCTCCGTAAGCCTCTCGGCAATCTAGCCGCGCGCGCACACTCTTTGTCAGATATTCGCAGCTCATAGATGTGTAATAATTGACCACCTGCAGCCTTGGGGCAAAATGCAACTCACTCCCATACTGGTGATGTCGCCGGCCACATATTCCACCTGGCTGGGATGGGCGTCCTTGAGCTTCCGCAGCAAATCTTCAGACCTGGCCGTGACGACGACCCTGTGGGATTGCGCTAAAAGCTGCTCGACGACGGCTGCGCCAAGGCCCTTGCTGGCGCCGGTGACAATGAAGACCTTGGACGCCATTCAGGCGGATAATTGCAAGCGTCCGGTGTCGAGGCGAGCGTTTCTTTTACTTAATGCAAGGCAAGGAAGAAGAAGGACGGTGCAAGTAGGCGCCCCTGGTGACAACGGCTTCGGGCAAGGACAGGGATATTTTTTTTTTCGCAGACCGATAGCAAGGAGCCGCCGTGTGGGGGTGAGAATGAGGGGCTACTGATCCAAGAAGTAAGGTAGCCCTCCGGTACGGTGAGCCGGATGGCGTATGGACTGACTCGAAGTTTATAAGAATGGTCGGTTCCGGGGTAAAGGCGGCCGTCTTGTCCTTTGTTCAATTGTCTCGTTTACATGTTGAGAGTAGAGCTGAAGTTGCTGTTGGGGCAAAGGATCGACGAGACTGGACGGCCTTCATCTCACATATCTACATCGTGATCTTGATCTTGCTTGCAGCCAACACACAGTGGAAAGACGCCATGGCCAACACTGTCATCCTTGGGAGTGGTGTTATTGGCCTGTCGTCGGCCTACTATCTGCTCCAACACCAGCCGGGCGACTCCATCCACCTCGTCGACTCTGCCAATGAACTCTTCGCCTCGGCCTCTGGCTTTGCGGGAGGCTTCCTGGCCAAGGACTGGTTCCGCCCGGAGCTGATGCCGCTGGCCGAGCTCAGCTTCGAGGAGCACAGGAAGCTGGCCGAGGCGGAGAATGGCAGAGAGCGATGGGGATACGCAAAGAGCGTGACGGTGAGCTACGAGCCGCACGGGACGCTGATGAATGGCAAGAGAGGCGAAGATTGGCTGCTGGAGGGCACGAGCCGAGCCGGGCTCGTCGACTCGCGGAGGGAGCACCAGGACGGGGAGATTCCCGCGTGGCTGAGGAGGGTGGACGGCGACTCGGTGAGCGTGATTGACGACGGAAGCGGCACGGCCATTGTGTGAGTTTGTTTGCATTGATCTTACTATCCCCCCATGACATGTTTCTATACTATTTATAAAGGCGTTGCTGACGGGCTCGCGGACCAGGGATCCCCTGAGGTTCTGCCAGTTTCTCCTGGAAAAGGTCAAGGCCGCCGGCGTGCACATCCACAACCCTGCCACGGCATCGCGCGTGGAAACCGACGAGGCCGGCAAGCTCTCCGGCGTCGTCGTCTGCCGCGGGGAGGCTGCGGAGGAGACGGTGATTCCGGCGACCCGCGTGCTCCTGGCGGCGGGCTGCTGGACCCCCCACGTCTTCCACGACCTGTTCAAGAACCGCTACTACGTCGACGTGCCCATTGAGAGCCTGGGCGGGCACTCGGTCGTTGTCAAGGCCCCCGGCGAGGTGACGACATGCCACTCCGTCTACACGACCATGGGCGCGCTCTCGCCCGAGGTGTATTCTCGGCCGGACGGGGTGATTTACGTTGCTGGCGTGAACCATGCTTCTATTCCTCTGCCAAAGCCTACCGTCAAGGCGGTGACTTTTAACGAGTCTATCGAAAAGCTAAAGGACATTGCACGACGTCTTATTGCTACGCCCAACGGCGAGGACTTGGAGATTGTGCGTCAAGGACTCTGCTTCAGACCGATTACGAAGAGGGGGACGCCGTACATTGCGCGACTGCCAGAGGAGAAACTCGGCGAGGATTTCAGATCTGCGGAGCGGTCCCCGGGAGGTGTCTTTATTGCGTCGGGACACGGCCCGTGGGGCATCACGTTGAGCTTGGGAACGGGCAAGGTGATTGCGGAGATGATGTCTGGAAAGCCGCTCAGCGCTGACATCTCCAGCCTGGGCTTCTGAAGGGGGGGGGGGGGACGAGAGGGCGTGAGTTTCTCCTCTGGCAGTCGCGCAATGTACGGCGTCCCCCTCTTCGTAATCGGTCTGAAGCA